>JAODAL010003616.1:55000-170396 GCA_025379985.1 Phyllomedusa bahiana
GCTGGGGTCATACACAGAGTCGTAATACTGTTCCATTTTGTACAACACCATAATGGGGCTACCATAAAGGTACTTGAGACTCTACTGTACCTCTGTATGCCTCTGACTTCATATTGAGCCATATAGAGATTTTTTTTTGTTGGTCATATGAATCAGACAGAAAAATAATGACGGCATACACCATGCTGCCTGAAATAACAGAACCGTGCTCTGCATGTCCTTCACAGCATGAAGTATTTTTCTGTCTGCATCGAAAAAACATCCAACATTAAAACCGATGTCTTCTATGAAAAAAAACTGCTTTTACAAGAAACTATGGAATCAATTTTGTGATCAGCTTTCCTCGGGCATATGTATACTAAGCTGGAGAGAAATACTATAGGAGGGTCAAGCAAATGTAAACTGCAAGAACTTTACAAAAGACCAGAGAATAGAAACCATGTAGACTATTTGGTTTGGAATATGTCATGTTGGTTTGGTAACTTTCCAGACTTAAAATTTAACTGAGATGAATTTGTAATTCTCTTACCTGATTTCCGCATGGTATAATGTCACATTTAATTCTCTGACCTTACGTAATTCTTTTACATACATAGGGTGTACAGTATCTAGTAATATACAGGATACGGCATCTTAAATATTTGTCAATTCAGCCTAAAGCTCCCTAAAAAGAAATGGAGTTAAACAACTCATTATGATCACTAGAGAAATCCATTCACATTAGCATGTGGTGTGATACAGCATCAAAAGTAAATGTATTGGAGCACATGCAATTGCATCCATTAGTAATTTTGCAATTGCATAAATATCAATTACAAATGTTTAATATCTCTATATGTTGTTTAATCACAAACAAGTTATCCCATGTAATGTTGTGTTTTTATTTCACATAAGAGTGCATTGCAAAATATTGTAAGCTGTATGGTGCATTGGAGCCCCAGCTCAATAGGCCCTCAAGTTCAAAGGTCTATTGTAAATGTATCTTCTATCTGTGCACACTCTAAAGCTGCACCCATACGTTAATGTACTAGTGGTGGCAATCTATCGGGAGCAATGTTTGTAAAAAGTATAATTAAGCAATACATTTATTTTTAAGATTTTATTTTTTTTTAAATAGGGCTGTTTCACAGAGCTTACTCTTCATAGCCAGATTCAGGCATTCACTTACTGTTCAGGCTGTGGGCTTTTAAACGTCTGCATGAGACATTTCAGCAGTGCTATTCCTAGAAGTGCTTGTTAGAAGGACATTGGTTGTAACAAGAGTTCTAAAGGGTTAAAGCTTGTAACGTATATAAACAAACTCCTTTGCTGCTCATGAGACACAACAAGTATTGACTTCACAATTTAGGCCAGGGCTTCTAGAGCATGGAGTGGTGGCTGGCAGCCTAAAAAAACTTTGGTAAACAAGCAATTGTTATGAATTGTTCTAACTATAAAATGAAGTTAAATCAGAACAGCAATTTATTTGGTAATAGTCTTTGTGTACATGTTTAAAACTAAGCAATGTTGTGAGAATACCCCTGTAAGACTTTATTCTAAATTTTGTTTGTAGCTCAGTTCTGTATGGAGTCAGACTACGGCTGTCGTAAAAGCCCATAAAGCTTCTACTGTACCAACTGAAATATGGGAGCAGGAAGAATTATTTTTTTCCTGTAAAGCAAAATTGGTTACAATTAGAGATGAGCAACCAGTAAAATATTTGAGTTCCAGTCGAACTTGAAAAAGTAGTGGTGCTCGGTTTGATTCGAACTCGTACCCCATTAAAGTCAATTAGAGAAGATGTTCGGGTTAATTTTCATACCTATATGGGTGAGAAGAAGCTGTAATTACCATCCATAACAGTAAACTGGATACGTGGAACAAATTAGTGAAGACAATTTGGCTCTAAGAGTGACAGAAAAAAATTAGAGGCTAAAATACTTCACTCTTTTCAATCCCTAACTGAAAAGATGAGGATAGCTTGCAAGCAGCGGCATAGCTATAGGAAGTGCAGCGCTAATAGCTGCTATGAGACATGCATCCGGAGGGGGCCAAAAAGCACCTTTGACACATAAGAAGACACCAGTATTGGAAATGGTACATGGTATCTGGCAGGGGTGCCAAAAGGGCAGTACAGGCAGTACTCCTGTCAGGGGCCCTAATCAAAAAGGGGCCCACTTTTATGTTAAAAATTAGGAACTAGTAATGGGTGGGGGCCCCAATTGATTTGGTGTTATGGGACCCTGAAACGGTTACCAGGACTGATGGCAGCCCTGGTAACAAGGGGGCCCCATATCACTTTTAATTAATTTTTATAAATGTCAAGTGATCCATATTGTCAGGGGAAAGACGGATACGTTTGTCAGTTATCACCCCTGCCAGCTGTGCTGAATGTGAGTTCCAAGATAACGCTGGCTGTTGGGCAGGATAAAACTTCTATAACGTGTTAAATAGCCAAGTAGCCAAATAGCCAAGATAAATCAACTGAATGTGAACAAGGCTCCAGGTCCTGATGATATACACCCAAGAGTTCTTAAAAAGCTCAGCTCGGTTATCTCTGTGCCTCTGTATATGATATTTAGAGATTCTCTGGTGACTGGTATAGTGCCAGGAGACTGGAGCAAGGCAAATATAGTTCCGATCTTCAAAAAAGGCTCCAGGTAATTATAGACCAGTAAGTTTAACATCTGTTGTAGATAAAAAGTTTGAGGGGCTCATAAGGGACTATATACAGGACTTTATGGACAGATACAATATTATAGGTGATTGCAGCATGGTTTTACTAAGGACAGAAGTTGTCAGACCAATCTGATCTGTTTTTATGAAGAGGGGAGTAGAAGTCTGGATAGCGGGGCGGCTGTGGATATTGTGTTTTTAGACTTTGCAAAGGCATTTGACACTGTCCCTCTTAAGTGTTTGTTGGGTAAATTAGAGTCCATTGGGTTAGAAATAACAGTGTGTAATTGGATTAAAAACTGGCTATCAAAACATACTCAGAGACTGGTAGTAAATGACTCCTACTGGTCCCCGGTTATGAGTGGTGTGCCCAGAGCTCCTTATTAGGTCCTCTTTTATTCAATATATTCATTAATGATATAGTGGAGGGGATCAATAACACGGTTTCTATTTTTGCAGATGACACCAAGCTATGTAGTGTAGTGCAATCATAAACTGCAAGCAGACATAGACACACTGAGTGTTTGGTCATCCACTTCTCAAATGAGGTTCAATGTGGATAAATGTAAGGTTCTGCATCTGGGTACGAATAATCTGCAGGCATCATATGTCCTAGGGGGAGAAAAACTTGGAGAATCATTTGTTGAGAAAGATCTGGGCGTTCTTGTAGATCATAGACTACAGAACATCATGAATTGTCAATCAGCTGCCTCTAAGGCAAGTAAGAAATTGGCACATATTAAAAGAGGCATGGACTCATGGGACAAGGATTCTACTGCTGTATAAAGCATTGGTGTGACCTCACTTAGAATATGCTGTTCAGTTCTGGGCTCCAGTTTATAGAAAAGATTTAATGGAGCTAGAGAAAGTGCAAAGACGAGCAATCAAACTTTTAAGGAGAATGAAGCATATTAGTTATGAGGAGAGGTTAGTAGAATTGAACTTATTTAGTCTTGAGAAAACACGGTTTCGGGGGGATATGATTAATTTATATAAATATATAAATGGTCCCTACAAAAAGTATGGGGAAAAATTATTTCATGTAAAAGCCCCTCAAAAGACAAGGGAATATTCCCTTCGGCGAGAGAAAAAAAGGATTCAATCTCCAGAGGAGAAAAGCATTCTTCACTTTAAGAACTGTAAATCTGTGGAATAACCTGCCTGAGTAGCTGGTTACAGCAAGAACAGTTGGGAGTTTCAAGAAATGTGTAAATCCACCGCACACCAAAAGTTGCTTTTAGAAAATTATACTTATTTACAAAAGGCCAGGATCTTATAACAGGCTAATTAGTATTGCATTAGTTCAAAAAAGTAATTCTCAAATACATATATACATAAGTATGAGTAGTATATACGAAAGGTGATCAGATGTCGGATTTTGTGCGAGGTTTCGGCAAAAAGCCTTTTTCAAGTGACATCTATAGATGATGAAGGAGAGTAATGGGAGTAGATGGTAGGAATATATGTAAAATGAGATCATGCATGCTCAAGAGAGAACAAGAATTCCTGTTATGCCCAGTCTGAGGTCTGTTGCCATAAGAGGGTGAATCGAAGAGGGAAACGGACAACACATCCAGAGGTATGTGCAGACCGCCAGTGCTTCGCCCTCTTATGGCAACAGACAACAGTATCTGGGACAGCACATCGGCAGCAGAGGACCGCTTGGACTTGAAAGTGGCAGAGGAGGAGGAGGCAGAAGACATGGTGGTGGTTGGAAGCCCAGGACCAGTGTGGCCTTTTTTTCTCCAAGTGACTATTCCACAGCAATTTATGCTTTCCATGCATGTGCCTGTTCATGCTCGTGGTGCTTAAAATCTTTTAATTCTTTCCTCTAATGACGCGTTGATGGCGAATCTGAGGCTTAATCGAAAAAGGCCCATGCTTCACTGGTCCTGGACCTGTTCGACGGTGAAAACCTAGTACCGGTGTTCTGGCTGCCACCACTGACCAAGGCTGGCAGATTAATGTCAGCGGACTTGTGCGACTGCCCTCTCCCTTTCTGAGGACCCACACTGACACTACCCCATCCTCCTCCTTCTCCACTGATGATGCACTTGCCAGCTGCTGCTCCAAAGACCACCTTGGATCCACAATGTCATCATCATCACAGGTGACTTCCTCAAAGTCTACATCCCCAAGCTGCGGGCTAGAAGCCACAGGCACTGCGAGACATTGCTGATCGCTTGGTATTTATGCCGACGGACCAACTTCCTTCTCCCCCATCCAAGGGCATCAGCAATTGGGCTTCAGAGCAGAAAAAATCATCCTCTTTGGCCTCTTGATCTTTTAAAATGCCTTCTGACCCCAACCGCATTGTGAGATCAAAGAGCTCTTCGGAATATGGATTATTTGGAGTGGTCTGTATTTTGGTTTGTGACATTAGGCCCATGTTTGCTTCAGGTTGGACTGATGATGATGATGATGACATTTGTAGCCGTGACTGAGAGGAAGAGGAAGTAAAACCGCTGGGTGCAGGGTCTGATAACCACTGAAGAACAGATTGGAAATGCTGTTTAGTAATGAAACGCACAGGGAACTGAACAAGCGATGACAGACCTGACTGTCCTGCGACTGACGATGTGCTCGCTTGTGTGTTGTCCGGAGCACTGAAAGGAGTGCCATGTCTTGCACCTTTATCTCCACTTCCTACGCCCCTCCTTGCTTGCTTACCACCTCTAGTTCTCACCATGTTCAAAAGCTAAATATATAGCTCTGCGAATGACACAAGATATATGCAATAAAAAAAGAGAGACGTGGTTATATGTGTGGATCACAATAACGCACTGGTAACGCATTTTTCTTGAACAGTTCGATCAACACTAGTTACAATTTCCAAGAATGCTATGCTATTCCTCTGTCTGTATCTCAATATTAGTTCTTAGAAAGGTTGAATTTGGCAGACATTTGGTACATGTGATATTCTGGCAACAGCAAAACTGAACACAACCTGGTGTCCTTTTCTGATAACAAATTAAAGTAAGTTCTATATTTACTTACTGACTGTTTGGAGTGCTGGATCACATCTTGTTTGGATTTCAAAAATCTACAAATCACAGAAGTCAGTTTCTCTCCCTCTATCATTCTGGGACCAATAACTTGTTTGTTGTTCAAACCACAGACCTAAGTCAGGGCTTGTTTGTCTGTAGGCTGCAGTATAGTTTTTATTGGTACCATTTTGGGATACATACAACTTTTGATCTCTTTTTATTCAGATTTTTTTGGAACGCAAAATTAGAAAAAAAATATAAATTTTGGTGTTGGGATTTTTTTCTTCTATGGTGTTCACCACATGGAATATGTGATGTTATATGTAAATGCTGCTACATATTATTCAATGTGGCAATAACAATTATGTATACTTTTTGTTTTTCATTTGTAAAATGGCAAGATAGGATGTTTTGAACTTTTAATTTTAAGTTAACATTTAGTCCACATAGGGGTCTTGATTATGTGTCTGTCTGTCATTTATATGGCAGTATTGATGTACTGCTGTGTACAGGCATTTCATTCATCACCTATTCCACTCTGCCTAGGTCAAGGTATAATAGATGTACTAACATTGCAGCTATAAAGGCCTTCATAAGACTCCCAACTGCCATGGCAACTGAACAGCACCCCACAATTACATCATGAGTATTTCTAATCAGGTGCCACAATGAAATACTGCCCCATACGATAATCAGTTAGACACCTTGCTAGGCTCCCCAAAAGTGTCTAAATAGTTAAGTCCTGGGATTTAAGCTATATAACACCTGCACCTGCCATGCATGGCACAGGATCAGGAGATAAGTCAACTCCATGTCCCCTTCATGTAGTTTGGATGTAATTGACCATTTGCGTTAAGGTTCCCAGAATTTTCTTTAACCCCTTACCGCTGGAGCCAGTTTTGGCCTCTCTGACAGAGCCCCATTTTTTAAATCTGGCACTTTTACCTATCCATGTGATTCAGAGATTGTTTTCTTGTGACACCTTGTGCTTTAAGATAGTAAGAAATTTTGGTCCAAAAGTTCCTTGTTTATTTGTGAAAAATATCAAAAATATCCATTTTCAAACTTCAAAAATTTCTGTGTGTAAGAAAGATAGTTATTCCACTCAAAATAGCTTATAACTAGCATTTACCATACATCTACTGTAGGTTGGCATCATTTTTTTTAAATGTCTTTTTTTACGACATTAGGGGGCTTAGAAATTTAGTAGTAATTTTCAAATTTTCAAGAAAATTTGCAATATACATTTTTTTAGGGACCAGTGCAGTTCTGTCGTGAAATGGCCTGTATGTTAGATACCCCCATAAATGACTTCATCTAAGAAACTACACCCCTTAAAGTATTCAAAACAGCACTTTCACGGGTGTTTCACAGGAATTAAAGCAAAGTGGAGGTGAAATTTCAAAATGTCACTTTTTTTGCAGATTTTCAATTTTTATCCATTATTCACAAGAACACAGTTGATGTGATCAGGTACATGAAACTTAATATTGGTTCCCCAGATTCTGCCGTTTTCAGAGATATCCCATATATGGCCCTAGCGCGCTGTTTGGCTCAAGCACAAGCCCCCGAATAGAAGAAGCACCTACTGGACTCTGGGGTCTCATTTTCATTACAATTTTATTTAGGTGCCATTTCAGGTTTGTAGACACCCTAAGGCACTAAAACTTATAAACCCCCTAAAAAGACCCCATGTTGGAAACTACACCCCTTAAGAAATATATCCAGGGGTGTAGTGAGTATATTGACCCCACAGGTGTTTCACAATTTTTTTTAGCGTTCCATAGTTTCTTTTAGCACTGGACCATGAAAATGGGGGGGAAAATGTACTTCCACCATTGTTTTTTGGGCTTCATGTTTACAGTGTTCGCTGTACAGGACAGCTTTACTATTAGGTCGGTACAATTGCAATGATATAAATTTTATATAGTTTTTTATGCTTTATTAATTTTACACAATAGATAAAGGTCTATAAAAAATTGCGCTTTTATGTTGTCCTATTCTAACAGCCATAAATTTGTAATTATTCTGTATACGGAGCTGATTATAGGTTTGTTTTTTGTGGGATGAGTTGATGTTTTTATTAGTAACATTATGGGGCATGTGATGCTTTGATCACTTTTTATTAAGGTTTTATGAAGCATTTTGAACAAAATACAGCATTCCTGGTAGTGTAAAAAATAATATTTTTGCAGCGGTCACCATGTGATATAAATGACATGCTTACTTTACTCAGCAGGTCGATACGATTACAGTGATACCAAATTTGTATATTTGTTTTTATGTTTTACTGCTTTTACACAGCAAAAAAAAAATTATTCTAAAAGGAAAACACGTTTTTGCATCGTCATAGTCTGAGAGACATAACTTTTTTATTTTTCTGTGTACGGAACTATATAGGAGCTTGTTTTTTGCGGGATGAGTTGATGTTTTATTGGTATCATTTTTTGGGGACAAGACTTTTTAATTGGTTGGTAAATCCTTTTTTTGGAAGGCAGGATGAAGAAAATACTGAAGTCCTAGTAGATTTTTGATTTTGATTTTTAACAGCGCTCACCGTGCAGTATCCATGACAAGTTAGTTTTACTCTGTGGGTCGATACAATTATGGAAATACCCAATTTATATCGTTTTTTTTTTGTTGAAGCACTTTAGAAAAAAAAGTATTTTATTGTGTAAAACAATATTTATGCATCACTATCTTCTGAGAGCCATAACTTTTTTTATTTTTCCATGTAGGGACTTTTTTTTGCGGGATGAACTGACATTTTAATTGGTACAACTTTGACATTTGTATGAGTTTTTGATTGCTTTTTATTCCATTTTATGTGCTGCGGGATGAAAAAAGGTCACAATTCTTTGATTGTTTTTTATTTATTTTTTTTTAACAGCATTCACCATACGGGTTAATTAATGTGGCATATTTATAGGGCAGGTTGTTACGCACGCGGCAATACTAAATATGGGTAATTTTTTTATTTCTGATCTCTTTTGGGGCGATTGACGTTTGTAAAGGGTAAAAGGGCGGTGTACGTGTTTTTACTTTATTTTATTGTTTGTGTTTCACTTTTTTCACTTTTTTTTACTTTTTTACACTTTTTTTTTACTTTTCCCCATAGAGGATTTGTATGAGTGATCTTCAGATTGCAATGGAGACCTGCATACAACATTTCTGCTCTATACTGGTCTCCATGGCAACTGTCAATCACCATGCCCACAATGTATTGGGGGCATGGTGACATCCCAGGCGACCTGGAAAGTGACCTTTAGTTCCTGGGGCCATCTGGTAGATCGCTGAGAGCAGGCAGCAGGAGCTCACTCCTCCTGCCTGCGACTTAGCTCCGACGATCTTAATTGATCGGCGGAGCTAAGGGCTTAAACACCCGCGGCCGGAACTCACTCTGACCGTGTGTGATGTGGCATGAGGCCAGCAGTAATATACCGCTGGTCTCATGTCGTGATCGTGCGCGGCTCGCTTATAAGCCCGCACGATCGTCAGGATGTACCTATACATCCATTTACTGGAACACACTTCCCTCTAGGATGTATGCGTATGTCCAATGTTGAGAAAGGGTTAATGGACCGGAGCAGCAGAGGAGAGGATGGAAGTAGTAGTAGCAGCAGTCATGTTGGCAGAACTCAATATACATCCCATGTCCCTCCAGAACCAATACAGCGAAGAGGGGGACCTGCAGCTTGGTAGATGTTGTTACTTCCCTGGGCAGACTCTGATGGTAGTGGTAGTCTCCTGCTTGAGGTGTTGGTGTGAGGTTCCCTTGATGTAGTGCAGGTGCGGAAACAGGAGAGCAGACAGGGTTAATGGTGAAAAAACTTTAACTCCTACTTTATTCTCTGACGATTTGTTATACATGGCATTCCCCTTTCCATCACTAAATATACTTCCTTTCTCAACTTCATGCAACTAGCAGCCACAATCAATCTCCTATAATAGTCTTATACACAGGTATATGAACATTTCATTAGGCTGATGGGAGAGAGTAATCACGCGCCACAAAGCACATTTCGCATTGCGCTTAGTCTGGGGGTCCATTGTCATTTTTATATTTTTTCATTATGCATTATTGATTCTTTTATAAAGAACATACATTTTATATTATTGATCTTTGAGATTTCCTTAATGGTAGGTGTTGTGCAACAGTGAAGAATTTTCAGTACAATTTTGAATATAGCTCCATTTTTTATATAGGTGATTAGCCTACAAAGAGTAAAAAGGGAACCCCAGGAGAACTGCCATCTTAATTCTTCTCTCCAGCTTAGACTACAAGGAGTTAGAGTAAAACCCCAGGAGAACTGGATTTGGATTTGTTGAGCCAGGCCACAAGCAAATATTGGACATCAACAGGGTCACAAGGCCAACACGGGACTCACTGTGCCTTGCGTTCTTGTACATCCAATGTACCTTTCCACCTCCCAGAACTTGCATGTCTGCATTTCATTCCAGAGATGTCTTTCCAATGTGCTTCAGGGATCCATGGCCAAAAAATATGGAAGGGTGCTGACCTCAGGCTTGCAGGTCAACAAAACCCAAACTGTGGGTTAAGTAACAATATCCATCTGGTCTGTGTAGAACTCACAGAACAAGAACAACCAATCACACAGAAGAACACTAATTGGTCATGTTAAGTCTTGATCAGTACTCAGTCTGCATGAATCACAATGACTTGTCATTTCTGATACACAAAATATAGCTTCAGCATCTTGCACAGGGCCAGGGTTCACCTGGAGTTCAGTGACAAACTAATATAGACATTACATTACCAGCACATTGCTAAATCACAGTACTACAACCCTCAACATTCATAGTTTACAACTTCTGTAAACCATCACCATTACCAATAGTACATAGGAGAATGGCACAGGACTGTACAATTGTGTATGGTATATGTATGTATATATATATCTTTTGCCAGTCACAGGGACCCTTGGGTATGTAAAAGGTGCAAACACATCTACAATACACACAGTGACTGATGAAATGGCACCATCACACCCCCTGTAACATTTCACTCAGAGATAGCTAGTTCCTGAGGATTATTTGTCACATTTATTAATGATTTATGTTTTATTTTATTTCTTTTTATAATTTATAATTAATTTAGCGAGCACTGGCACATTCCACAGCGATGTGGACAGATTGTCATTCACATTGTTCCCTATTACTGTTTGGACTCACAATATACATAACAATTTAACCTATTATTAACATATGTATTTAAGAGTGTGGAGAAAATAGTAAGTACCAAAAAAATACATATAGATATGGGGAGAAAATACAAACTTCTTGCAGATGTTGTCCATGGTCGAATTTGACCAATGACCATTCAGAGAACTTAGCTCAATGAAATCAGTTGTCACATCATTTGTGACATTTTTTATTTTGCACAGCTTTTAAGTAAAATTGCATTAAAAAGTTTCTGTTCAGTTCAACACTAATACTGCTGACTAGTGATGAGCGATTTGACCAATAATCTGCTTCGAGACGATTTCAGATTTTGGGGAATCATCTTGCCTATTTTCGATCCTCGATTGTGATTAATCTCCGATTCCCATTAAAGTATATGGAAGAGGAACACCAAGTTCATTTTTACACCAAAACTGGTGAGGTGAAGCTGGAGTTAATATCCACAATAGTAAACTGGATACGTGTTACATCGACAATTAGGCTTAGGAAAGATATATGGCTAACCGAAAACATGAGGTACAGCGGTAGCAGCTGCTACGGGGCCCCTTTGAAACAAAACAAGACACCGGTATTGGAGATGGCACATGGTATCTGGCAGGAGACCCCTATCACTTTTTGCACTAGGGACCAACAACTTGTCATATATATGGTGGCAGCAACAACATCCCAATGGGGAACGCGGAGGTTCGGCTGGCAGGGCCATAGTTAGAGTGGGTGCGGTGAGAGCCAGGGCTGCCTTCAGTCATCTATTAACTGTTTCATGGCCACATGCAGCTAAATCAAATGGGGTGTCCACCCATAACTATGTCCTATTTTTTACATAATACCTTTATTATTGGGGCCCCTGACAGGAATACTGCCCTATTGGCACCCCTGGCATCCATTTTAAAGTAGCCTGACCCCAAAACCAGCAAAAATTCCCTTATGGACCCTCAGAATAAAAATTCGCAATAAGAAGTTGACTATTTTAAAAAACATTTTTTCCAGAGCTGCTGTTGCTGCTGCTATGGCTACTTGCCATTGTACTACTGGCATGTTGCTGATGTTGTTCCAGCATGACAATAGAAGGTGAATAAGACACAACAGATGTCACCAGTTGGTCAACAAGGTCTGTCTCAAATTCCTGCATTCTACTGTCAAGGGGGTTGAAGGAAATTGTTGACTTTTGACTTGGATCGTGGATCAAAGAGGATGGCCACCCATTAACCGCTGTTCAATTTGATTGCCTTGAGGCCTGTGATATTTGAAATGAGTATGTGTAATAAGCTTTTTTTTCAATATGACCTTTACTATTGGTGTCTTTTACAGTGACCTGACCACCAAACCAGCAAAACTGCTGTTACTGACCATCAGAATAAAAATCTCGGGAAAAAATGATTATTTCAAACACAAATTTTCTGAATAGGACCTTGAGTACCACTGTCTTTTAAAGCAGCATGACCCTAATACCAGACAAAATGCCCTTATGCACACTCCCAATAAAATTTGTATGAAGAAATTAAGACGGTTGACGGGGAGGTCCATATAACGTAGCAACGCAGAAATAAAATTGGGTGCTACTTCACCGTGGTTTAAGATGAGAAATATGAGTAATATAAATGCTGACGTGCACCACACAACACAGGGACACCCATAACTCAGACTGTGGTGGCTGCTAGCAACGCAGAGATAAAATTGGGTGCTATTTCACCGTTGTTTGAGACGAGAATGAGTAATATAAATGCTGATGTGCACCCCACAACACAGGGACACCTGTTACACAGACTGTGCTGGCTGCTGGCAATGCAGAAATAAAATTTGGTGCTATTTCACAGTGGCTTGAGAGGAGGAATATGTCTGATGCAGGACCTGCCCCCCTCGAACCAGACCCCCCTCTCCTCACAGCTATGCCATTCAGAGAACTGGAGCTGTTTCCAAATCTCTAACTAATACTCACAAGAATTCTCTAATATTGCATTACCCTAAGCTAATTAAGGTATTAAGGACCCTTTTCAATAGTAAAAACGCTGACAAATAGTCTCTACTAGCCTTGAAAAAAGCTGAGCAGAGAGACAGCCATCCATTCTGTTCGCTGTCTGGAAGCTAATGCTGCTGAGCAGGAAGTGCAGTGACATAGATAAAATGAGGTCATGTGATTTCAGCAGCCAATGAGATCCCTACACACCCCGCTGGTGACGTTTTTCACCCCCCCTCCCTCCTCCCTGTGCTTTGCGCTAATTGGCTGGGGCGGCAAAATTACAGGAAGCGCGGAAAATGGCGGGATTGGAATCTGCGGTGGCGATTATTGATAACAGGAACACAGCAAACGATAAGGCCAGCCACACTAATCCAATAGTAACGTAGATATGGTGCAAAAACGTTTATTCGTACTTTTAAAAGCAGCAAAATTTAGTGAAAACCAGAGAGACAAGGTAAGTGCATGGAGCCATGTTCCCAGTTGATGCGTTTCAGATCATCTGATCCTTAGTCATAATAAAGTTAACACCCTACTTAGCTTACCATATAAGGGCAACACCTTAAAGGGAAACATACATCACAATAAAACATATAACATCTAATAATTTAAAATCAAATCGGTTCTGTAATTAAGACCAAAAGGATGTGCTGAGTTTAGCATAAGATTCCAGTATCCCTTCCTATTGAGAAGGGAACATTTATTATCACCACCTCTTCTGGTCTTTATTACCGACTCTAAACAAAAAATTTTAAAAACTTTTAAACTAGTGAGATCACCTTCATGTTCATAAAAGAAATGTTTAGATACATTTGACACATTGCGATTCTCTGTAAGCAGAGTACCATAGATGTGTTCTCTCACCCTATCCTTCAAACGTCTAGTAATACAACCTACATATCTTATTTTGCATTGAACACATCCTATGCAATAAATAACATTAGTTGACTCACAATTCAAAAACTGTTTGATAGTAAACTCTCTACCATCTATGAGACCCTGTACCTTTTTTGTTTGTAAAGCAAACTTGTCTGAGATGATGCACCCTGAGAGCTAATGCGCCACCTTGCACTAGCTCTGGACCCCGAACCACTGCCTAATGAAGACCGATGAAATTGTGAAACTGTCGGGCCTTGTGGATTTGACGGAGAGAAAGGCTCCGTGTCCGCATCTGTGTCCGTCTCCTCCTCCGTCGCTGGCGGGACCTGTTGTTTCAGAGTGTCCAACGAACGTTCCAGAACCAAGATCACCACAATGCTCATGCTGACAAGGGCATTGTCCGCACTGACCATTTTGGTGGCTTCTTCAAAACTGGCAAGGATGGTGCAGAGCTCTTTCACCTGCCTCCACTCTCGGTGGCTCAACACCCCGAGGTCCGCACCGCTGCTTGTCAGGCCATGTGTCACTTCGTACTGCGTAATGGCATTGCGCTGCTGCCACAATCGCTGGAGCATGTGGAGGGTGGAATTCCAGCGTGTTGCCACGTCAACAATGAGACGGTTGACGGGGAGGCCGAGCTGATGCTGCAACGCAGCCAGGCGGGACGAAGCAGGGTGAGAACGGCGGAAGTGCGAACTTAGACTTCGAGCCTTCCTCAGCAGGCAGTCCAGACCCGGGTAGCTCTTTAGAAATTTCTGGACGACAAGGTTCATGACATGTGCCAGGCAAGGGATGTGCTCCAGCCTACCGATCTTAAGGGCGACCAGCAGATTTCGCCCGTTATCGCACACCATCTTGCCTGGCACAAGGTTCTTGTCACCCAGCCAGCGCTCTGTCTCATTGCGGAGAGCCGTCCACAGCTCCTGACCTGTGTGTGGACGGTCTCCAAGACAGATTAATTTCAACACGGCCTGGTTTCTCTGGGCACGTGATGCCACCAGAGGACCTTGGGGGAAAGAACCCTGCACCATCCCTGCGGTTTTGAAGAGCGTGCGCCGAGCCTGAGAGCCACCGTCACCCCCAGGGACATCCACCCAGCTCACCCAGTGAGCTGTCACAGAGATATAGCGGCCTTGGCCGTGCTTACTAGTCCATGTGTCGGTGGTCAGATGGACTTTTCCGGCCACAGATGCAGACAACGCGCTTGAAATTTTAGATGACATGTGGCTGGCCAGGGCAGGGACGGCTTTTCTGGCAAAGAAATGCCTGCTCGGCATCTGGTATTGGGGCAGGCAAGGGCCATGACGTGGCGGAACCCATCTGTGTCCACCAGACAGAAAGGCAACATTTCCAAGGCCAAAAGCCTGGCAATGCCGACATTCAGGCTTTTGGCTTTGGGATGGTTTGGGTTAAAGTGTTTCTTCTGCTCCCAAACCTGGAAGACAGAAGGCTGGCTGCTAGACTGGCCGCTGTACGGCGTGCAGGTCGTCAAACTGGCGGAAGGAGAAGGGGTAGGATGGGTCTCTGGTGGTGCTGGTGGTACTCGGGCGACTGAGGAGGCTGAAGCGGAGGCTGATCCCTGATCATGACTCTGAGAGACATGGGCAGCTGAGGAACGCTTGGTGGTGGCAAAGGAGGTGGAGACAGAGGGTGTGACAGTGGTTGGAGGCCCGGCATCGGTCTGGCCTTTTTTGGCCAAGTGTTGCCTCCATTTCAACTCATGCATTCGCTGCATGTGACTAGACATGTTGGTGGTGGTTAACCACCTAAGGTTCTTGCCTCTACTTATGCGTTTACAGCAATCAGAGGCTTGGTCAAAGAATCAGAGGCTTGGTCAAAGAAGGCCCAGGCTTGAGAGGTCCTGGACCTTTTTGACGGCGATAAGCGAGGAGCGGGGTTTGCTTTGACCGTGGCTGGCGGAATCATCTCAGCAGACTTCTGTGACCTCCCTCTCCCTTTTTGAGGCGGAACCCGTACTGACACTACCCCATCGTCTTCCTCCTCGTCCAGTGATGAAGCGCTCGCAAGCAAATTCTGCTGAAAAGACCACGTTGGATCCGCAATGTCGTCATCATCATCATCAACACAGGTGACTTCGTCGTCCTGACATTCTGCATCCAGGAGCTGTGGGCTACAAGCAAGAGGGACTGCAAGGCGTTGCTGACCGCCCGGGATTTTTGCCGATTGACCGGCTTCCTTCTCCTCCTCTGATGGCATCAGTAACTGGGCGTCAGAGCAGAGAAAATCATCCTCTTTGGCCTCTTGATCTTTTAACATGCCTTCTGACCCCAACCGCATTTTGTCATCAAAGAGGTCTTCAGAAAATGGATTATCCACAGTGGTGGGTACACGAGTTGACATTTGGGCTGCTTCATGTTGGACGGATGCTGGTGATGCTGATGACGACATTTGTGGCCATGACTGGGAGGACGAGGAGGTAAGACTGCTGGATGCAGGTTGCATTAACCACTGAAGGACAGATTGGCGACGCTGTTCGTTACTGAGATTCACAGGGCCCTGACCCAGCGATGACAGGCCTGACGGTCCTGCAACTGATGATCCGCTGGCATGCGTGTTGTCGCCAGCGCTGGAAGGAGCACCTTCTCTCGTACCTCTACCTCCATGTCCTACCCCCCTCTTTGCTCGCTTACCACCTGAATTTCGCTCCATGTTCAGAAATATACAAATTTGAGAAGGTATGGAAGAGTTTTGGAAAGTCTCTTATTAAAAGACGGCAAATCACAGCTATTCTCAAATCCCTCAAATCAAAACAAAATTGCTGGATTCAAATATAACTGCAAAGTAGATCTATCAACAAAGCTGGACTGGGCAAAAGTGCAAAAAACACGTATCTGTAATGTATTCGGATAATAAAAGGTATTTTTGGCACCTATCAATTCACCTGTGGTGACTACAAAATTGCTGTATTCAAATTTAACTGCAAAGTAGATCTATCAACAAAGCTGGCCTGCGCCAAAGTGAAAAAACACGTATCTGAAATGTATTCGGATAATAAAAGGTATTTTTTGGCACCTATCAATTCACCTGTGGTGACTACAAAATTGCAGTATTCACATTTAAGTGCAAGGTGCCTCAATGAACAAAGCTGTAGTGCGCCAAAGTCAAAAAACACGTATCTGAAATTTATTCGGATATTACAAGGTATTTTTGGCACCTATCAACCTGTGCTGACTTGCTGGATTCTTATTTAAGTACAAGGTGCATATATCAACAAAGGTGGAATGGACAAAATTGAAAATGAACACCTATCTGAAATGTATACTGATAATAAAAGGGGAAATTTGCACCTAACAAAGAAACCTGCAGTTACTAGAAAAGATGTGTATCCTATAAGTTCAGGCTGCCCAATATCCATGAAATATTTCAATAGAAAACTGTTAATAATAAAGCTATTGCAATGTCTACACTAAGTCTTGGTGAACTTTATCCAGTATTCTTTATAGAGCTTGTCTGTGTTCGCCTGCGGCCCCCCCCCCCCCCCCGCTCCGCTCCCCCCCATGACTTTACAGCAGTAGATGCTCCTTTAAAATTCTCTACCTAACTATATAAAATCTTCCAATCTCTAATCTAACTAAATTGTAAGGATCACAGCTAATAGTAGAGGTTTCTCTGTGAAGAAATATAATAATTTCGCTGAGCTGTTTGGACACAAGCAGAGCGAAACGTCCTTCTGCTCTGAGACGCTGAGAGACACTGAGGCTGAACGGGAAACACTGTTCTATGTAAAACGAGGTCATGTGATTTTTCCAGCCAATCGCAACCATACACATCCCAGTCATGACGTCGCACACACATCTCACCCTGCTCTTTTCTGTAATCTGATTTGCTGGCCGCCAAAATTACAGGAAGCGCCGAAAAAGGCGCAATCTTAATAGATGATGCACAGATTTTAACCTAAATTATTGCATGATCTAAAAAATCTGATCATCATAAAAACTGTGCCGATTTCAACTTTGTCGATAATAATCGCTCAACACTAATCAAGAGTAATATTGCATTTTGGATTTGGGTCATAGTTAAACTTAACCCAATCAGCAGTGATTTTTTTGGGTAGAACCTACAGAAAAATTGTTGCACTCCTTAATCCTAACCTCTTAGTTTAGTAACTACATTTCCAGACTGCATAGCTCTCCTGTGTAATAACTGTATGGTTGAGGTGGTAGACTGTGATGGTGAAGCAACTCCAAAGTAACTATAATATTTTGATATTGTTACCTTATGGGAAACATGTTTAGAATTGTATTACTTGCATATTAGTTATATGCAAATTAACATGCAACCATATGTTCTCCCACTCTAACACTTTTTTATACTAAAATATTTTAGCTATGAGTTTATTTACTTCCAAGCCTATAAGGATAATCTCTTGTTTTTTTTTACCAATTAAAACAAGCTAATAATACATATTATTTTCTTCTTAGTTGTTTTATTTTCTGATTATAGATTTTTTTTTCTATTTTCTGTATATGGTTATGGGGGCAGTCATCTTGCCTGAGCTGCTATTATCAGCATTTAGAGAGCTCCTTTACAGCAGTTACATGGACATAGAAGCTTGTGAACAGAAGCAGACCCATTGGCTTCTGTAGGCGAGTTTTCTAGACATGCTCTTAGACCTGTAATGAAGTCAATGTTCAGGAAGACCAATGTTGGACTGGGGTGCCTAGGGCCCACCATTGGAATTTCATTCTGGGGGACCACCAGTGGAATTGTTTTCTGGGGACCACCAGTGACATTAATTCAGAGGCACCACCCTATAGCTACTGTACATGGCTCTCATACTCTGACTCTTGCTTTTTTTGCCTTTTTCTCTCTGCCTTTCTACCTCTCCAGGTCTGTCATCCTCAGGGGCCCACGTGGGTGTCCCCTGTCAACCTGTGGTCTAGTCTGAGCCTTGCTATGACTATCTACTTTTGTGAATGATGGATCCTATGTTTTCTGATATTGGTGTCACCTTTTAGTGTGCTGATAATAAGGAGACTTCTGATAGGTTTTCTCTACAGAACAGGAAATGTTAGACTATTATTAGGCCTACTGGCAAATGAAAAAAACTGCAGGATTTCATGATTTTTTAAAATATTGATAGTGATATTTAAAATAAAAAAAAAAAAAAAAAAACACAACCAAAAGCTCTTAAAAAGTGTTTAACATTAATAGGTCATTTTCTGATGAGACATTATCTTTAATGTGTTATCCTACAACACAGGTTGATCCTATATCCACAGAACAAAGAGTTTAAAAATAATTTACCTGTACACACGCTACATGGACAAAAAAAAGTTATAATTTTTTTTTATATAAATCTACATCTATGTGCACAGTCATCCATATAGATGAGAATGGTTGCCGTGTAAAACTACATTTCTCCTGCAGTGACCACTAAAGGTGACAGGCCTGGCATTCTGCAGCTTTCTCCGGTAAAGCCATATTTTTGTTATAATATTTATATAACTATTTTATTTAAACAACACAGATTTATATGGTGGGGTCAGGATCCTGAGATTATTTGGGAATATTTTGATTTCTGAAGTCTTGCCATAACAATATTTTGTGTATCTCTTTCAAGGATAAGCTTAGGCTTTATTGTAAATGTTTTTTTTTTATATTTAGCATTCTACTAACTGAGATATAATTTGTACAAATACATAAACAGAGAGAATTGTCATCATCATATGAGAGCATGTCAATAAATATGTACTATTGTGACTGACAATGTAACAAACTGCAGCCTATGAATAAATATATACTTTTATAACATGTTCACAAAAGAGAGCAACAAATAAATATATAGATACTCTCATAATGCACTGAATGTATATACTAATTATGCAGAGAGCATATTTTTCTGTATTCCAAAAATGCATGTATGATTATTAATATATATTAATATATATGATTATTAATATATATATATTATAATTATATCATATTAACTATATATACAAAATATATATTATATAGTAAAATATAAATATATATATAATATATATATATATATAATATATATATATATATATAATATATATCTAGATTAGATTTGTATCCAGCAGCCGTATTATTCAAGGACTTATATGCATGCAAAAGCTATGCTGGAGTCGTTGTAGGTGGAACAATGATAAATTATTCCAATTAATTTAGTACAAATCTTTGTGATAGCTAGGGGAACATAAGGTTGCACTGTCAAGAGACTAGTACTTCTACTTTACAAGAAATTCCCGCTAAGATATTGTCATATTGTAAAATAAAAACTTAGTGTTGGTTTCATCGTATTATTGACTTTTTTATATTCTATAAGTATTTATGTTCTGGATACAAATCCTGTAAAGCATTTTTTTTTTTTTTGTTATTTAATGATTTGATTTAATATATCCTAATTATGTTTACTTAATGATTAAGCCAGCAGAAAAAAAATATTCTCATAAAATATAACTTATCAAATATTATTAGAACTGGCAAGAATCCTGGGTCCCCAAACCACAGAGAGTATTTCTCCAGGGCTCAGATGTGCTTGCAATAGCCCAGACTGCAAAAACAGGGAGTATGGGTGACATATCAGAAAAGAGGCACCTCCATGCCAGGTTTAAAGTGCATTAAATGAGTATATAGTGTACCTGAATAAACAAACCTGTCAAAAATCTGCCATGTGGTATGTCCTGCATAGCATAATTGATGGGCCTAATTTAGGCGCTGTAAGCACTCGCTTAGCGCTTGGACGCCATTTTGGACCGTCCTGGGGGTTACTTTAACTCCGGGATCGCCGCTTCTGTAGGCGGAATGGCACACGGACACAGGCTTCTTTCTGGCGTCAGCCTGTTTTATTCAGGCACAGGAAAACATAACACATGAAATAAATCAAACCCTAGGCCGTCTGGCCACTAACTAACTGATGACCTAGACCCTGTCTATCGGTAGTCTGGACCTAATGGTCAGCATCAAACAACCAGTACTCTCCAGTACTGTCTCGGCTTCCCTCAAGCCTCTGGGGCCAGAACCTCTCTCCAGCTCTGTTGCTCCACTCTCTTGTGGCAGACCTCGCCCCCCGATCACCTAGACAGGCTTTTTATAGGCCTGGTAAATCCTGGAACCGAACCTGGCCTGGAACGTGGGGACGGCCTCCCACCCAACGCTGTGACCGTCCCGGGAAAGGCAACCCATCAAAAGCCGCATAGCAGCCATACTAGTTACACATGTCAGTAACCTATGGTTACTGACGCCAAATGGTTGCCTTCCCCCACCGAAACCAGGTTTTCGGTGGCACGTCGGTAGCAGATCTCCTGCTGTACGCCACCTAGTGGCAGAATCCTGCGACCGTCTGAGGTCGGTCGGCCACATACCCCCCCCCGTTTGATAAAGGCCGCAGGTCTTTCTCACCATGAACAACCTTTCCTCCGGGGTCAAAACACTTACACAGTGGAGCCCTCTCACACCATTCCTGTGAATCTTCATCTGTCAGGGGCGACACCACATATAGCTCAGCTGTAGGCTCACCCCACGCATTCATCCCACCATGAGAAGCCGACAGGTCATAGCCACTTACCACCAGTGGCACAACCCATGCACGCTCTGCAAAAAGTATACAGCAAACATGCTCAGCAACATCACCAACCTCATCACTGATCCTGTGAAACCGCCTTACTGCACTAAAATATGGATACCTTTCCTCCATATCCTCTGTAACTCTCTCCAAGGGAGAACTCTCAGTATACCTGCTAGTTACCTCTGGGGCACTGTTGACAACAGCTACATATAGGAAACCCTTGCCATTTACCTCAGTTTCCTTACTGGGGGTTTCCTTACCCTCTGAGGGGTCAAACACACTGACCTGCCCCTCACTAGCGCTTGAGCCTACATCCCCCTCCTCTGGGTATAGCGGCTCACATTTTCCCTCACTACCATCACTGCAGTCTCTCTGACCACTGCAGTAAAAGCTACTACAAATACAGCAACCATTGGAGCAAGTTACCTTAGCTGCACTACAAGTCTCAGCACAATCTTTCCCTTCAATCCCTGCAGGGTCACAATATGGATTTTCATCACAGATAGACTTCTCTGAAATGCACTGACCAGGACTGCATACAAAATCTGTCTTGGCACATGTTTTTCCATCACTCCTATCTGAGTAATCACCATCATTACACTGTAGCACTGACACACTAAAGTGTCCACCCCACCACTGAAATGGAGACTCTTCACAGAGGGTTTTGTCTTCATGGTCACTAACTGACACAATCACACTCCTAGTCTCCTCATACATGGTAGCAGAACCCTCATTTCCAGGGTTTGACTTCCCCCTTCCAGGCAATGCACTAGCTGTGCACACAACAGGCAACTCCATCACCTTTTCCCCACCAGCAGAGCGCACCTGATTGCTACTGGTGACTACATCAGCTCCGTGGAGAACTGTATTGACAGCACCAGTCTCAGAATTGCTATCAATCCCCAGACATAACGCCCTTGCACACATTGTGCTATTACCAGCCACAACCTCTAGGGGCACACCTGCAACTTGCACGTTACCATCCCATACACACAGTGCGCTGGGGTCATGGGTACAGACATTTACGGACTGGAAACCAGACACTTCACACACAGCTGCCTGGCACTCATTCTCACAAGCTTTTCCAGCAGGAGATGCAGTGGAAACCTCGTTGCTATCGGCAACCACAGTAGATCCACCTGAAACTGTAGTGGTAGCACATTTCTCCAGATGGTCATCCCCCACAGGACACTCATCCTCTGCAATGCTCCTAGTACTGTTAGCCACGCTCTCTAGGGGCACACTTGAGCTTGTCTGCTCTACAGCTGGTGCTGGTATTTCTGCAGAAGCTAACTCACACGCTGCAGCTACTGCACACATAGCCCTGACAGCCATGACCTCCAGGGGCAGACCTGAGCTGCTCTCAGCTATAGCACCTCCCGCCACTTGTTCACACAAGGATGCAGTAACTGGAGCTAACTTTGTAACACAGCCAACCTCCCCCTGCTCAGGCTTTGGGACCAGGTCATGGATCACATGCATAGTATTTATAACCCAGGAAGGAACACTGGGGTGACCATCTCCCACAGGCAACACTGCATGTACTGCACCCAGTCCATCAGACTTTACCAGTCCATTTATTACAGTCCTGCCACTGCTTTCTGGATTCTTCTGGCTTCCTTTTAGCCCCGCCAAGTCCTCACATAAATTATGCATATAACTGACAGTGCCAACACCGGTGTCACACACAACAGGAACAGTCTTACCGGGTTCTTGGCGTATTTTGGGCATCTCTGGCTCACTGTCCATGCCAAGCAGGGGTGGGACTCCACCCACCTGGAACTCCAGGGCTTGCACCTGCAACCTCTCTGGCCTCTTCCTCCTGAGAGGGCAGTCAGGAGCACATCTCACTGCTCTGTGGCACCTCCAACACGGCTCCCTCTGCTGGACGGTGGTAGCAGGCTCCTGCTGATGAACGTGGTTGCCCACGGCGACAGCCACCTCCACACCTCTGGACGACTCTGTTCTCCTGGGACTTGGAACCCAGGGCCTCTTGGCAACTGGACAGCCTCTCCAGCACATTTCCACCTGAAGGCATCCATTGCACCATTCTGCTTGGTTATCCTTGGCATCCATCTTTCCCAGCTTGGACTCTGCACCTCCAGCTAGCAAGGCTGCTTGTATTGTGGTGAGTCCATTATCCTCAGACCGCTGACTCTGGTTAATCATGATTCTTAGTGCCTGCTGGTCCGCCTCAAATTGTGCCTGGAGCTTCTCATTATTTTCTTGCTGCTTGGCAGTGGCCTGCATCAACTGGGCGAGCAGCTCCTCCATGGCAAACAAAAAATGTCACCAATGGCAACAGTCACTTTAACTCCAAAAGACCAGTGCCCAAACAGTCTCTGTACTGGGGTGCGTCCCCTGACTCTCCAGAGACACTCTCCTGTGCACTGAGGCAGCCTTCCCCCACAGGCAACAGTCTGTATACGGGTGTGTCTCCTTTTCTCAGACTCCTTGCTCAACAGAGCTAGCTTGCAGGAGTCCCATGTAAACAGTAGCAGTCCTATGCAAACTGCAGCATTTCTCTGCAAACCTTTATGCACACGTCAGCTTGTGCCCAGCTTATGTAGTGCGCCAATCTTGCCGGTTAGTGCCAATAATGCCCTTCGCATGCCTCCACCAATTGTAAGCACTCGCTTAGCGCTTGGACGCCATTTTGGACCGTCCTGGGGGTTACTTTAACTCCGGGATCGCCGCTTCTGTAGGCGGAATGGCACACGGACACAAGCTTCTTTCTGGCGTCAGCCTGTTTTATTCAGGCACAGGAAAACACAACACATGAAATAAATCAAACCCTAGGCCATCTGGCCACTAACTAACTGATGACCTAGACCCTGTCTATCGGTAGTCTGGACCTAACGTCCAGCATCAAACAACCAATTCTCTCCAGTACTGTCTCAGCTTCCCTCAAGCCTCCGGGGCCAGAACCTCTCTCCAGCTCTGTTGCTCCACTCTCTTGTGGCAGACCACGCCCCCCTATCACCTAGAGAGACAGGCTTTTTATAGGCCTGGTAAATCCCGCAACCGAACCTGGCCTGGAATGTGGTGACGGCCTCCCACCCAACGCTGTAACCGTCCCGGGAAAGGCAAACCATCAAAAGCCGCATAGCAGCCATACTAGTTACACATGTCAGTAACCTATGGTTACTGACGCCAAATGGTTGCCTTCCCCCACCGAAACCAGGTTTTCGGTGGCACGTCGGTAGCAGATCTCCTGCTGTACACCACCTAGTGGCAGAATCCTGCGACCATCTGAGGTCGGTCGCCCACAGCGCATAGTATATCATTGCTAGCATATTTGATGCATCTACTTTAGGCGCATTCAAATATGTCATGCCTGGCAGAAAATGCACCTAGTTTCCATGTATGACAGTTAATTTATATAGAAAATAGACAAAATGCACCAACAAAAATTACACAGCCCTAATGGAACATGTCGTCCACTATGTTTTCCCCCGTGTATACCCTATTACAACCCTTAGCAGAATGTTCACCCTAAAAAGAGTGGTCCCACAAAACTAAACCTTATATGCCCTACTAATGCCCTAGTCTTTTGATACCTATGTTTGCTAGACTAGGACATTAGTAGGGCATAACAGGTTCAGTTTTGCAGGACCACTCAGTCCAGTGCACATCCTGTGCAATGTCTGCAATCCTTGAACAGCCGTTTGAGGATGCATAGTGCTGTATGAGATGTGTGCACACTGCACATTTAGAAGCCCAGTATCTATATGAGCAAGTGGCGACACTGACATCCATTGCCAACTTGGAAGCGAGTCTGTTGTTCACTGAACAAGCACTCATTGAAGTAGATGATGAGGAGGAAAGAGTAAGGAGGTGCAGGGAAATGAGGCAGCTAGCTGGATGACAATCAGATAGGAGGGTTAAGGGAAAAGTTTCAGGAGGCTAGTCCTGATCTGTTACACCCCAACAAATTTTCAAGATTGGTTGATGAAGGAGCTGTTAGTTCAAAAATAGTGCTGCTGCAGCAAGACACTACTCCTGTCTGCTCCAGTAGGGTGGGTAGTATTTAGTAGTGCAGGACAGGCTAGACAGGGTCTGGTAGTTGGGGAATCCATTATTAGGGAAACAGACAGGGCAATCTGTCACAAACACCAGGATCGTCAAACAGTATGTTGTTTGACATCACTCCTGCCCTGCTACAAAAAAACAGTGACTGTCTGACCATTGTCTCTGTCATCATGTCCACTCTATATCTCACTAAACCTCACTAAAACTGAACTTCTTGTCATTCCACCATCTATTGATCGACCTCACCCTGCTATTTCTGTTTCAGTTTGTGGCACCATCCTAGAAAGGAGTTATCCCTTCATAATTAGAAAGGGATAAATTGAGAGGTTAGAAATCAGGTTTTTAAATAGTGTGTTTTGAGGTTAAGTGTTATACATAATAAATGTTACGTTTTAGTGCTTTATAGATTGAGAACTAAAAGAGAATTACACACTAGGGAATATGAGAAAATCTTGAAGAAACTAGTAGGCCATGAACTACACTGTGCCACGCTTGCAGAGTACTACAGATTGAATAGAATACCTCGGGGTCTACACTCACACTTGCAACCCGCCTTATTTCGTGATAATGAACAATACTGTAAGAAATTTGAAAGTATATTAAACAAGTGTTCATTTTTCTTGCTTTTGGTCACAATCAAATTCTTACAAGAATCTATTAAGGATATTACGAAAGAAATCACCACCATCGAAACTCAATTAACCTCTATGCTCAACATCGATAAGTGGAATATTCTGAAGAATAAAACGGATAAAATACTTACGGAACATTGCAATATACTGGAAAACAGAAAGAGGGGGAAATTCCTATGAGACACTGAGGATTATACAGCAAAATGAGTATATTCATGGCAGACATTCAATTCAGGGACTTCAAATAGATGGTCCAGACAATCACGAGACTTCTCCAGCTCTGGCTCGGACAGCGATAGAAGTTATCGACAACGCAGACAACCTTTTTTGGGAACAGGGAAAAGAGCACCACAAGGCGTAAACTGACAAGGAGGGCAGGGAAAAGATTTTGCAAACGCTGCTGCAAGGATCACCACCTGCTCCCACCTGACTAGATATCCTCAGAGAAAAACAATCTAGTCATCAATATCTCCTTCATGGTTTTATTAACCCCAGAATTGGAGGTCCTCCAGAAGGGACTTTACTTTTGTCCTACACCTGTCCTGGATACCTTCCTTAATTGATCGTCAGAGCTAAGTCGCAGGCAGGAGGAGGGAGCCCCTCCTGCCTGCTCTTCGGCGCGGTGCTGCACAATTTTGCAGCAGCGATCGCTTACCCGCCGGCTACGGGAACTGAAGATCACTTCTTGGGGCCATCTGTGACGTCACAATGCCCACAAAGCATTGTGGGCATCGTGACTGACAGTTGTCTTGGCGACCACTACACAGCAGCAATAAAGTGTACTGGCCTTCCTTATAACAGCAATCTGAAGATTGCCGTTATAAATCCCCTATGGGGAAAAGTAAAAAAAAAAAAAAAAGTGTAAACAAGTGTAAAAATGTTCAAAAAAAGTCAAAAAAGTAAAACACAAACACAAAAAATAAAATAAAAACACGTACACCACCCTTTTCCCCTTTACAAACGCCAAACGCCCCAAAAAGATCAAAAATAAATAAATTACCCATATTTGGTATCGCCTCATGCTTAATGACCTGTCCTATAAATATGTCATATTAATTAACCCGTATGATTAATGCTGTTAAAAAAAAAAACAAAAAAAAATAAAGAATTGCGATTTTTGTTCATCCCGCAGCACAACAATTGGAATAAAAAGCGATCAAAAACTCATATAAACGCCAAATTTGTACCAATTAAAACATCAGTTCATCCCGCAAAAAAAAAGTCCTTACACGTCTCTGTATACGGAAAAAGTTAAAAGAGAAAACAGTGATGCATAAAAATAGTTTTACACAATAAAAACACTTTTTTTTTTAAAAATTGCTTCAACACATAAAAAACTATATAAATTGGGTATCTCCGTAATCATTTCGACCCACATAGTAAAGCTAGCTTGTCATGGGTACTGCACAGTGAGCGCTGTTAAAAATAAAAATAAAAAAAACTCCTAGGGTTGCAGTGTTTTTGTCACACTGCCTTTCAAAAAACGGATTTAAAACTGATCAAAAAGTCTTGTCCCCAAAAAAAATGATACCAATAAAAACGTCAACTCATCCCGCAAAAAAAAAGTCCCTACACAGCTCAGTACACAGAAAAATAAAAAAGTTATGGCTCTCAGACTACAGCAATGCAAAAACATGTTTTTCTTTTTGACTAAAAGTTTTTATTGTATAAAAGCAGTAAAATATAAAAAAATATATACAAATTTGGTATCACTGTGATCATATTGACCTGCTGAGTAAATTAATTTATACTGCACGGTGACCGCTGTAAAAAATAAAAATAAAAAACACTACCAGGAATGCTGCATTTTGTTCAAAATGTCTCACAAAAACCTTAAAAAAGTGATCAAAGCGTCATATGCCCCCCCATAATGGTACTAATAAAAACGTCAACTCATCTCGCAAAAAACATAATCAGCTCCATATACAAAAAAATAAAAAAGCTATGGTTGTCAGAAAAGGACAACATAAAAACGCAATTTTTATAGACCTATTTCTATTGTGTAAAAGTAATAAAACATAAAAAACTATATAAAATCTATATCATTGTAATTGTACTGACCCCAATAGTAAAGTTATCCAGTAATTTACACTGCACGGTGAACACTGTAAAAATGAACCCCAAAAAACAATGGCGGAACTGCGTCCCACCCCCCCCCCCTCCATTTTCATGGCCCAATGCTAAAAAAAAACTATGGAACACCTGTGCACCCAAAATGCACAATACACCCCTAGATGAGATCCTTGAGGGGTGTTGAATCCAAAATGGGGCGAATTATGGAAGCATTCACCTGTTCTGGTACTTTGGGAGCTTTGCAAATGCGACATGGCCCCACCAAAATCTTCCAAAAGCCAAATAGCGCTCCCTCCCTGGTACGCTTTGCCATGCACCCAAACAGCAGTTTACACTCATATGTAGGGTATTGCCGAACTTGGAAGAAATTGTGTAACAACATTTTGGGTGATTTTTTTCCAGGATTCCTTGTAAAAATGAAAAATTTTCAGCTAAAATCGCAGTTTGTTGGAAAAAAATTATTTTTCATTTTCCCAGCCAAACGCTAAAAAAATTTGTGAAACACCTGTGGGGTCAATAAACTCACTGCACTCCTGGATATATTCCTTAAAGTGTGTAGTTTCCAATATGGGGTCTTTTTAGGGGTGTTTATTAAATTTTAGCACCTTACGGTGTCCGCAAACCTGAAATGGCGCCTAAATAAAATCGTTATGAAAATGAGACCCCAGAGTCCAGTAGGTGCTCCTCCTACTCTGGGGCTTGTGGTTGAGCCAAATTCCAGGTCAAAGGTTTCTATACATGTGATAGCACCTTTGTTGTATAAACAATCAAATGCCCATGCGGTCTGCTCTATGTAGGCGAAACAACTCAACGCATAAAAGATAGAATTTCCAATCACAAGTTAAATATACATTGTGGTAAAACTTGGCTTCCGATCCCACACCCCTTTACAAAAGCAAAACATAATATCTCACAACTAATATTTCAAATTCTTAAACAAGTAACTCCCCTCAGAAGGGGTGGTAAGCACACAAAGTTGATCAAACAACGTGAATCCTTTTGGATACATGCCCTGGATACATTACATCCAGCTTCGATAAAGACCAGGGACAACGTCAGGGTGAGAAACTGCTACTCATCACACATTCTCTCCTAAATCCTGTATATATTCCCATCTTTATCTAATTTTACTCTTCTTCGTTTTCTCTATTTGACCTATCCTCTTATCTTTTAATTTATCATACTGCATCATCATTATTTATTTCTCTCTCCTTTATCCTTATTTCACCTTATACACATCATATTTACATCTTTTCTGCTATTCTTCTCTTTACTTCCTCTTAACCTATTTACAATTTTCCCTTATACTCCTTACTTCAGCGTTTGTCAATTCTTCCGGTTATTCCCTTTTCATTTATCACACACTTTGTTTTATTCATTTCTTCCTGTTATACCCTTTACTTCTTCTCTATTCATACTCATCGACGCGACTCCCACGCGAAGTGTGTCCGGCACCTGCGCGAAGACCTCGCGCAGCCGGCGTAGCTTTTTCTCTCAGAGGTGTCGGGCACCTGTGCGAATACTCCGCGCAGCCGCCGTTATTCCCTTCTAGTGCACATGTGCTATCACATGCAGGAAGTAGTAAAACCGCTATGTTTGTACACCCTAATTAGTGTTGATCGAATTGTTCTAGAAAAGTTAAGTCCTAATAGAACTTCTTGAATTTTTAGAACTCTAACTGAACCGAGCATTTTATTGTTCGTTTGAGTAAAGTTCTAGTTCTAGTTCGACACGCCATTTTCAGGGGCCTTCTGCACTTTTGGCGGCCATTCAATCACCTTTCTGTACTTTTGGCGGCCATCCAATAAGTGCAGAGCACAGAGAAGTGTCAAAAACATCATCGCTGAGGTGTAAGGCTCTCATTGGCTGCTAAAATCACATAACCATGTTATATATATTCCACTGTATTGCCTTATGAATACCATTTTCAGCTCACTCTCTGTACTGTAAAGACTGCTCTTAGTTAGTTAGATAGCATTTTTCTCTCCACAAACATCAATAGTTTGGGAGTTTGGTATTGCTGCTACCTCTTTCCCACACCCAGAAGCTGATATTTTGGTGACATTTGCAGGCTCGCATAATGACTAACTCTCATATACATGGATATATATTATACAGAGTGCTTTGATCTGCTAAATCATACTCAGTGCCCAAAAGTGCAGTTTTTGCTGCTTTGGGAGTTCAGTAATTGTATAACACACCATCTCCAAATCTCCTATGTGTCAATGGGGCTTTTGGGCCCTCTCGGGATGCAGGTCCCCATAGCAGCTGCTACCGCTGCACCTCCTATAGCTATGACCCTGCTTGCCAAGCTGTCCTTATCTTTTCAGTTAGCTATTGAAAGGAATGAAGTATGTTAGCCTCTCAATTTTCTTTTGTCACTCTTCAAGCCAAATTTTCCTCATTAAGTTGTTCCACGTATCCTGTTTACTGTTATGGATGGTAATTTCAGCTTCTCCTCACCTGTATAAGTATAAAAATTAACTAGAACATCTTCTCCTATAGACTTTAATGGGGTTCAAAGTTCAAGTTCGAGTTCAAATAGAACTTCGAACTGAACTCACAAAAGTTTGAGGTTCTAATCGAACTAGAACTTTTTACTGTTCGCTCAACACTAAATAAAACAAATATGAAAATATTCCTTTAAAATTTAACCTTTAATCAATATATTTAATAAAATAGAAAATCTCTCAATATAGGAATATGGGACAATTAGCAACAAAACAAACCACTCTAAATCTACTACCTGGTCTCTGTAGATACCCTAAACTATTGGGAACACCTTACGGAGACCCCGTCCCGAAAAGGACGACCCCAAGACAGGATAATCCCACTCTATGTGCTAGACTCCTAATCTACACTAATCCTATTCCTAGGTGCAGGTATAAAACAATTTAGGAGAAATGATGACTCCTTCACACAGAATAGTCAGCGATAAATATAGAAGTTACAGTTAATATCCCCAGACGCGTTTCGTCCCACTCACAGGGACTTCTCAATGGGGTACTCAATATATTAATTTAACACAGGTAACAAATCGCTTTTAGACACATATATATAGACCTGTAGGCATATACGTTCAGTCATAGCAGACCAGTATTTAAACCAATACTTGCGTGACAGGTCCAATGAAGGATGAGGCTGGTCTGCCTCATCTAGGGTGGAATTCCAGTGGGGCTAGTTTGCCTCCACAGATATGGAGAGACCCTCGTGTTGGTGTCTCAGCAGTCCCACACAGTGAATGAACTCTGGAGAGGTTTTATACATTCAAGACTCCTCCCCCAGTCAAAGGAACATTGCCTCCCGCTACCCACATGATACACTGGAACTTGTATAAAATCGTACCATAACCATAGAATGTATGGTTATGGTACATCTGCACAATTTTTTGACCTGGTAAAACAACCAGTCTGTGTTGTAGTATATTGTGCCGGCATTTCTTTATTGATTTTCCAGCAGAGTGGCGATGCGCGTGGGTTCTGGGATGCTAGGTGTTGATTGCGCCATGATTCACAGTCCCGGACTTATTGTTTACCTCGGCTATGTTATATTCTGCCTAGTTAGTTTGGGCATGCGCACTGTAGGCTCTCTTAAGCCGTCGCCGCCGGCTTATTCTGCCTAGATAGCTTGCGCATGCGCGCTGGAGGCGCTCTGAAGCCGTCGGCGCCATCTTAACAATTCCCGGATAGGCTACACTAACCCAGACGGAAATGTGCGTTGTTATGGACGCCAGGACATGCGCACTAGGATTCACGGGACGCCGGGTCTCGGTATATACATTCTATGGTTATGGTCCGATTTTATACAAGTTCCAGTGTATCATGGGGGTAGTGGGGGGCCAATTTTCCCTGTGACGGGGGGAAGGAGCTTAATTTGTTTTAAAACCTCTCCAAGTTCATTCACTGTTTGGGCCCTGCTGAGACACCAAAACACGGGGGTTTTCCTCCATATCTGGGAGAAAAACTACCCCCCCACGGGAAATTCACCCTAGATGGGGCAGCCCACCTCTATCCTTCTTTTGGACATGCCCACGCAAGTTTTGGGTTTTAAATTTACTGGTTGCTATACTGAACGTATTTTGCCTAAAGGTCTATATATATGTGTCAAAAAGCGATTTGTTACAGGGTTGAAAAATTAATATATTGAGTCCCCCCATTGAGAAAGGTCCCTTGAGGGGGCAAAAACGCGTCTGGGGATATTAACGTTAACTTCTAAATTTACCCGTGATATTCGTGTAAAGGGTCTTTCATTTCCCCAAAAATTTTTTTATACCTCATTTTGAATAGGTTTAGTGAGTTAGGAGCCCTAGCACATAGGTGGGATTATCCTTTTTTGGGGGGTGCCCTTTTTTGGGGCCCGGGGTCTCTGAAAAGGTTTTCCCCAATATTTTTTAGGGTATCTACAAAAACCCAAAGGTATTAGTTTTAAAGGGGCTTGTTTTTTTGCAAAAATTTTTGGCCCCCCCCCCCCATTTTTTCCTATATTGAGAGTTTTTCTATTTTTTTAAATATATTGTTTAAAAGGGTTTAAAATTTTTTTTAAAGGAATTTTTTAATTTTTTGGGTTTTTTTTTTTATTGTTTTTGGGTTATTCCTATTGTTTCATTAGGGGGGTCTTTTCGCTTTTGCTTATTATATTTTCATGTAATGGGCGGGCTTTGTGTCCAAAAAAATGTAGACTCTGATTTTGGTTGCAAGGGCACATGCCCTTTTTTCTCTGACAAAACACTAGCATTCCCCATATGCGCCTAAAATTTAAGGTTTTCCCATTTAGAGATCTTAAAAGGGTTTTTCAAAAAAAAATAATCTTCCTGGGGGGGAAATTCATTTCCCTTTAGAAAAAACTACATAAAAGAGAAAATAGTCCCCGGGGGGTTTTAAGAATCCCCCTTTGTACCACAAAAGCCCTCAGATCCGAGACAGTAGGAATAGGGGGGAAAAAAAGGAGGCAGTAGAATCTTCCCTACGTTTTATGCAGATTTTATTTGGGAAAAAGGAAAAAACAAAATTTTTAAAAAAATAAAGGAAAATCTAAAAGAAACAATCGAGGTAGTGTTTAAAATTTTAAAACAGGTCTGACTTCGTTTTAAAGGGAAGTTAAATTTTGAGTAAAAAGGGATTAAAAGGGGACATAAGGCCTATATAAAAGAAAGTAAGCAAAATTCTATTTCTAAGGGGATCTGACGGACTTTAAAAAAGGGGGAGAGCCTACCCCTTTCCCTACCCTTAAGGATAAAAGAAATTTGGGAAAATCTGAGACTGATTTATAAATTTTCAGAGGCTGATTTTCAAAATCTGGGGGGTAATTTTTCCCTGGGGGAAGGGGGGGGAGAGGTGGGGGAAGGGGGAGGGGGAAAAAAGGTCGAAACCCCAAAATATAATAGTAAAAAAAATATGGAATGGATCCGCTGGCCCTCCTCATCCTCAGCTGGGGGGGGTTTTTTAGATCGGAACCACCCCTTTACCCCATGAGAAAAAAGGGAAAGGAAAATCAAAAATAAAAAAATGATGTTTTAAACAGATTTTTAATTTATCCTGTCGGTTTTTTCTCTGAGGTGGAAAAGAAATTTTTAAAGTAAAGGCCTATCTTTGCCCCAAGCAATAGGTTCGGGAAAATTTGGGGGTGGTTTAAAGATCTCCCCCTTTTTTTTAGAAAAGGGGAAATGGGCTAATTTTTCCCAACAAACGTGATCGGGAGAGAATGTCGGGGATACCCGGGAATAGAACCGAGTGACCCTAGCTGGTGTGAGAACACTATGTAGTCTAATATCTGAAGATGAGAGGGCCCATTGGTGATGGGACCTTTTACTTCGCTTTGTAACAAAAATAAAAAAATGCCTCCCCCCAACCCTACTCATGTATTGAAATTTCTTTTGAGACGTAATATCAGAACTAAGCATTTAAAAATGGTTTGTAGTGGGTTTTAACAACTTGACATTAGAAGAAAAAGGGAAAAGGGTCAAATAAACTAAAAAAAATACCTTTCCTTGTAATAAAACCCCCCTGATAAGGGGGGAAACATGTTATCATGGATTTCAGAGAAATATCGAGCGATGTGTATGGATCCCCTTAAAAAATAAAACCCGTTTTCAATACTTAGAAAGGAACCCACGACTACATTTTTGACGGGAAATTGGGAAATATTAGTTTTATGAAGGGATTGGTTTTAAACCAATTTTATAAGTAAACAGGAACTGACTTTTTGGTGCCAGACTTTCCTAGGGGGCCCCTTTTTCGGGGTGCCCAAAGTACACAAAAAGGTTTTACCCCCTCAAAGGGGCCCCCAAAATTTTGTAAAAGGGGGGAGGGAGCCTAAACCAAAAACCCTTTGGGATTTACGTCGATAAAAATCTGAGAGATTTCGTGACAAAACTTTTTCCATCTTTGTTAGGGGCACGTTTAGACTTTTCTTCCCTTTAAAAACCCAGAAGGGGTGACCCGTTGACAAAGAAAAAAATTTCCCATGTAGTATAGATTAGAGGCGTTTTATAAATTCCCCCATTTCCCAAGATAAAAGGGGTTTTATAGCGGGTTTAAACATTTCCTTGATACAAGGGGGGACACAGTTCAAGAGACATAAAGACTTTGTTATGTCACTTTTAGATTTTTCTTTAGAAAAAAAATGGTTTTTTCCCATTGATCCCCCAAATTCTACCACCAGTTTAGGGGCAAATGCGATGGGGGGCCCTAGTGCTTTCCCCCATACGCAAATCTGTTCCGGGCTGGTGGGAAAACACCTTGGTCTTTGGGGATGAAGGGAATATATGGAATGTTTAAAATCTTGATGTGGGGAAAGATTCATAGTGATGTTTTTTTTGCTTTGGGGGAGGTGAACCCAAGGGATTTTTAATTATTTGTACAAAAGCCTGAAACAAAATGAAAATAGGGTTAAAATTTACATCAGTCTGGGAAAGAATATACACCCTCTTTTTGGTGTTAAATCTCAAAAAACCCTGACCCATCGTTAAGACCAAGGTATTTTTAAAAAAAGGAGCCTCAAATAACAGTTTCCCCAGATGGGACAGCTTCACCCCAGGCCCCTCGCAAAGGGGTACCGGGGGGGGCAATTTCCTCCGCTTAAGGGGAAAAAACTCTGATACAGATACATTTAAGGAAAGGCGAGGGGAAATTTAAAAGACAGGGTTTTAAGCAAGGGGTTACCCCTTTCCCCCCTCTCAAAGGGGGTTATTTAGAGTGCTATGAAAGTGGGAGGGGTTGGGGCTAATTGTCCCTAAGGGTAGACAGATGGAGACCCAGAATACCACTAGGAATGAGCTTTGCATCATAGGGAATATAACCCCCAAAGCTGATCAGATTAGACAATCATTAGGAGGAAACGGGAACATCTTACGTCAGGATGAGACAGTGAGAGAAATTTTCCCCGAAAATCCCTCCATCACCTTTCGCAAGGGGGCGGAGCAAAAGGATTGCATGGTAAGAAGTCATTACTGTGAAACCTCTACGAAAAACCTGGTTGGGTCGACGCCTGTGGCTTTTTTTGTTGTGGTTCATGTAAGTTATTCATAGGGTTGTCACCTGTAAAGCTTTTGAAAATGGCAACAATGGTAGACAGTATTTATAAGAGGATTCATCAACTGTATTTAAAGAAAGGAGTTTTTATACCTGGGCTACATGCCCATGTGGTCTTAATTATGGGGAAAGAGAGGCGAGAGTTGCGGAGGAAAATTTAGGGGAGCAAAATGGTGATATTAAAAAACTTTGCGGATACTCCTATCGCAAGACTTTGGGTTGGGACAAACATGAAGGTAACACAGAGGGGATACAGTTAAAGAGGAATCGACATTGTTTAGACCCCTGGTTAGGGGTGGTGACTGGGATAGGCTTATCCTACAAAGGGAGGCACAATGGTTTTTACAGATTGGTTTGTTTTTAGTCCAAGGGGCCTTAATGAAGCCCTGTTCCTTTGCCAGTTTCGTATTTAGCCACTTGTTTTTGTTTAAATATCAGTCTACTCAGAGCCTGGACCATTTAACCCTGAATATCCCCATAATTCTATCTCTACGCCATAATCCAAGTGTGATATGTTTCTTACCCCCACTGGACTTTATATTCTGTATCACGTACCCCCTTACCCTTTATTTTTTTGTATCATTTAAAAACTAAATCGATATATTACTGTTTTTTGCATTTACTGTCTTTTGCCACCATTGTGGAGTATCTTAAATTTAAATTATGTCTCATGGTATGTTGCTGCTGTTGGCATCTGCACAATTTTTTGACCTGGTAAAACAACCAGTCTGTGTAGTAGTATTTTGTGCCGGCATTTCTTTATTGATTTTCCAGCAGAGTGGCGATGCGCGTGGGTTTGGGGCGTAGGTGTTGATTGCGCCATGATTCACAGTCCCGGACTTATTGTTTACTCGGCTATGTGATATTTTTGCCTAGTTAGTTTGGCATGCGCACTGTAGGCGCTCTTAAGCCGGTGGCGCCGTCTTATTCTGCCTAGGTAGCTTGCGCATGCGCGTGGAGGCGCTCTGAAGCCGTTGGCGCCATTTAACAATTCCCGGATAGGCTACACTAAGCCAGACAGAAAATGTGCGTTGTTATGGAGCCAGGAATGCGCACTAGGATTCACGGGAAAGCGGGGCTCGTAAATACATTCTATGGTTATGGTACGATTTTATACAAGTTCCAGTGTATCATGTGGGTAGTGGGAGGCAATGTTCCTGTGACTGGGGGAGGAGTCTTGAATGTATAAAACCTCTCCAGAGTTCATTCACTGTGTGGGACTGCTGAGACACCAACACGAGGGTCTCTCCATATCTGTGGAGGCAAACTAGCCCCACTGGAATTCCACCCTAGGTGAGGCAGACCAGCCTCATCCTTCATTGGACCTGTCACGCAAGTATTGGTTTAAATACTGGTCTGCTATGACTGAACGTATATGCCTACAGGTCTATATATATGTATTTAAAAGCGATTTGTTACATGTGTTAAATTAATATATTGAGTACCCCATTGAGAAGTCCCTGTGAGTGGGATGAAACACGTCTGGAAATATAAACTGTAACTTCTATATTTATCGCTGACTATTCTGTGTGAAGGAGTCATCATTTCTCCTAAATTGATTTATACCTGCATCTAGGAATAGGATTAGTGTAGATTAGGAGTCTAGCACATAGAGTGGGATTATCCTATTTTGGGGTCATCCTTTACGGGACGGGGTCTCCGTAAGGTGTTCCCAATAGTTTAGGGTATCTACAGAAACCAGGTAGTAGATTTAGAGTGGCTTGTTTTGGTGCTAATTGTCCCATATTCCTATATTGAGAGATTTTCTATTTTATTAAATATATTGATTAAAGGTTAAATTTTAAAGGAATATTTTCATTTTTGTTTTTTTTGTATTGATTTTGTTATTCCTATTGATACGTTAGGGGGAGTCTTTTCGGATTTTCGCTCAACATTAACCCTAATGCATTGTCTATACAATGCATTAGACTGTATAAACGATTGCACACCCAATGGTCAAGCACCCTAAGGGGACACAAAGTTACAGAAAAAAAATGTTTAAGCTATAAAAAATATATATTGAGATTAAATCAACCCCCTTTTTATATTTTACAAATAAAAAAAAATAATGAAGTTACACATAATTGGTATCACCACATCTGATAAAGTCTGATCTATTAAAATATAACATAATTTATCTCGTGCGCTGAACACCGTAGAAGAAAAAATTCCAAACGCCCAAATTGCGGGTTTTTGGTCATTGCACGTCCCCTAAAAATTGGAATAAAAGTGATCAAAAAGTACCAATAAAATGTACACTTCAGCCTGCAAAAAAATGCACCCTGACTCAATTCGGTAGTTTTTAGTACAAAAAAGTTATATGTCACAGAAAATGTTTGGATTTTTTTATGGTACCAATGGTATCAACATGTAGAATACAGATAACACATCATTTATACTGAAGAACGAACGCTGTAAAGGAAAAACTCCCGAAAACATGGTGCGAGTATGTTTTTTTCACACTTTGCCCCACTTACAATTGTATTGCAGTTTCCCAGTATATCCAATAGTACAAGTTTAGTAGTAGAGTGATGCCATTAGAAAGTACATCTTGTCCCACAAAATAAAAACCCTCATATTTCTATATAAGTGAAAAAAAAAAAAAGTTATGACACTGGGAAGGCGAGGAGGAAAAAAAAATGTGACAAAAAAGGTCTCCGTCAGAAAGGGGATAAAACCCACATATGATAAAATAAAAAAATTAAAAAAATAAAAATCCTAGTCAGGAACTGTGGAAAACGGCCAGGTCAGTAAATGATTAGAACTGCTTTAGAAAAGTGAAAGGAACACTGTGATTAGTGCATGCTTGGTTTAAATGTTTCCCTTTAATATTTGTACTACGCTCAAATGCCTATTTTTTTCAGGTATTGTGTAAATCCATTTATAAATGTAATGACACTGCAGGGGTAAAAATAGAAGCCAAATAAATACTATTTTTTTTATTTTAGCTGGAAGGTAACTCTAGTAATTCTTCACACCATAAATACGTAAGTTTATTTAAATAGTTCTGGTGAAGTTAAGAATTCTCTCTCATTAGAATTTTTTGTAAACAAAAGAAATTTACATCTGACAGCTCATCTATTAGATTTATTTTTTTAATTTTTGATTGAATGACGCTAAAATCTTTAAACCCATCATTAAAATTCTTTCAGTAAGAGAATTGCACTAGAGATATTTTGAGAATGTCAAGAAATCTATCATCTAGTCTAAAAAAATTGTCAAATAACATTTTGCTGGAAGGCATGAAGAGAGTAAAAAGTTACAAAAGAAAAAAAATCCACATAAGGCACTTATTTTTTTTCTCTGAGTCAAAATAGGACAAGAGTTTGATGGATTAATAAAATAAAATATACAGTATGTGTTTCTCCAGAAATAGTGTATAAAGATGTGAAAGGCTCATTTACAACACTAAAACTAAGTGTAGCTGAAAAATATTAATTTAGAATGGAAACAGAATAATTAAATTTATCTTAGTTTGGCAGGTTTGCATCTAGATTTTTAATATGTTAGCTGAAAATGACACTTTAAAAGCATAGCCTTATTTCTGATAGAGACATGCTTGCCATTTAAAACATACATTACAATATTATGACACTTAAATTATTTAAATAGCAATAGGTATCAGGCATTATAAGATGAGGGGAGGATGGCAAAGAAGCCTGCGTAATCTTAAAACTGATCAAATTTCTTTTCTTGGTTATACTTTTCCAATGAAAGAAAAATTATACTTTATAAAATGATGTTCCATAGTAGACATATGTACATAAGATTCTACAAATTATATCTTTACATGATAGAACTATTTAACCTTTGTCACTATTTCTTTTATTTTGCTTCCGACATAGGTAATTTCTGAACTTTGCATGCGCCATTTTTATAACTTGGCGCCGACATATCAGTTATAAAGATACGAGGGCGTACATTAAAGATTTCCCCTATCCCACTTCTATTTATGACAGGATTCTGAAACTGCACATGTGTAATGATATAAGTCTCTCTAGTCTCTCTAATTTGCATCTCAGAACTGATAATGGTATTGATTTTACAGGTGCTGAAGTGGTGTAAGGTTTGATAATAGGCTTAATGGAATACAGAGTAGGCTGCAGAATACAGAGCAGAAAAGCCGCACAACAACATAGACTTTCAATGAGATGAAAGAGGTTAATGGTGATGTTTCCCCATCATATGATGTAGTCAAAAACTGGCAATGTCAATTCAAATGTGGTCAGACTTCAGTGCAAACAGCTCCAATTCAAGGGTGACCCCCACTCTGCAATTAATGAACACACCATCCAGCAAGTGGCGGTTGCCATTTTTGAAAATCGCTGAGTAACTATTCACCACCTAGCCCAAAATATCAAGATTAGTGTGGGGTCTGTGGAAAAAATAATCCTAGACCATTTTCACATGCATAAGGTGTCCGCTCGCTGGATTTCCTGGCTGCTCACACCTTTCTAGAAGCAGGAACTGGTTGAATGCTCTAAGGTTCTATTGACACTGTGCCATGAAAATCAAGAGGACTTTTTCAACAGACTAATCACACAGGATGAAAGCTGGGTCCATTACTGTGATCCTGAGGCTAAAGTCCAGTCGATGAAATGGAAGCATTATGACTCACCGCTTCCAAAGAAGTCACATGCCCAACCCTCGGCAGGCAAGGTCATGCTCTCAGTATTTTGGGACCAGCACGGAGTAGTATTGATGGATTCCCTAGAAAAGAGTACCATTATCATTGGGACATGACCATAATTATGCTTCATGTGGCATGGTAACCAAAGGTGCCCGCCATCTGAAAGACAATGCACCACTTCACAACTCACATGTTTCCCAGATGAAAGCATGCTCCTGTGGCTCTGAAATTCTACCACATCCCCTTTAATCACCCAACCTCGCACCATCGGAATTCTATCTCTTTCTAAAAATGAAGTTATTTTTGAAGGGAAAGCATTTTCCAGATGATGAGACTCTGATTTTTGAAGTCACAACATGGCTTTTGGAGAAACCTGTCGACTTCTACAAGCGAGGTGTTTACAGTTGCTTAAAGAGATGGGAGAAGTGTGTGTCCCTAGGTAGCACCTATGTAGAGCAGGACTAAGAACTGTGCCAAGTTGCATTGCTCTCAGTCCACAGGAAGTGGGTCAAAGGAAATCTTTAATGAACACCCCTCGTATTCTGATATAGAGAAGTGTATAATACGACAGTATGAACAAAAGTGTTAAGCGGCAAACATTTTTGGCGCATAACACTCAAAAATGTCACATAGAGTGTTATGCACCAAACTTTGTAAGGCAGTTTCACACCAAACTTTGATGCATTAAAATGTGTTGTCAGGCGCACATTGCGACAAATTTGTTCATACGCCTGTTCATACATGTATGGAGCCGGCAATATAATGCAAAAAAACGATGAAGGCGAATTCATTGATGTCGCACTTGATTTCTAACGGCATGCTTTCTCTCTGTCCATTGATATCTCATGCAAAGATTATTATGTGTCTGATATATTTGGCATATATTTCTTAACCTATTATATTTAGAATAAGGTGAAAAGATTATTATGAAATAATGCAATATATTAAATTAGGATATATCAAATTATAGAGATAATATAGAGACAGCTCTGCTCACAGAAGAATTTGGGACAATACTGATTAAAGGGAAATGGTAGCAAATCATGATTTAGGGGCAGGTGCCTTAGGATTACAATATTTTCTCTAAAATACCAGAGCCCTTTAGAGGAAGACATAGTTTTATAGGACTGGGGTAGTTGTCATCGTATCATGCTGGTTATGATTAGGGGAGTATTACATTGATGACAGGTTACCGTTGAGTTGGACATTATATAAGTAGTGGATAGAGATGAGCAAGCACTAAAAAATTCGAGTTCGGGCCGAACCCTGAATTTTAGAAATTCAGGCCGGACACCGAACTGAACGCCAAACCCCATTAAAGTCAATGGAAGATGATGTTCAGGTTAATTTTTGTAGAAGCCGCAATTACCTTCCATAAGAGTAAAATGGATATGTGAAACAACTTAGTGAAGACAATTTGGCTCTAAGAGTCACAGAAAAAAATGCACAGGCTAAAATCATTCACTCCTTTCAATGGCTAACTGAAAAGATGAGGACTGCACAGCTAGACGAGGGGCAGCGGTAGCTACGGCTTCCCTTTGACACGTAAGAAGACGTTGGTATTGGAAATTACACATGGTAACTGGCAGGAGCCCCATATCACTTTTTGCAGCAGGGCCCAAGAACATGTCTTATATGTGGTGGCAGCAAGAACATCCCAACGGGGAACATGGAGGTTCAGCTGGCAGGGCAGTAATTATAGGGGGTGCAGTGGTAGCCAGGGCTGCCGTCAGTCATCTAATAAACGTTTCAGGGCCCCATGCAGCTAAATCAAATGGCGCCCCCACCCATTACTAGTTCCTATTTTTTAACATATCACTGGGCCCCTTTTTGACTAGGGCCCCTGACAGGAGCATTTGCCCTATTGGTATCCCTGCCAGTTACCATAGGCTATTTCCAAAGACGGTGTCTTCTTTTTTGTCAAAGGGGCTTTTGTGACACCTCAAGATGCAGGGCCCCGTAGTGGCTGCTACCGCCAGGGGTAGTACAGGCAGTACTCCTGTCACGGGCCCTAATCGAAAAGGGGCCCACAAATATTTTTAAAAAATTGGAAGTAGTAATGAGTGGGGGCCCCATTTGATTTAGCTGTGTGGGGCCTGAAATGGTTAATAGATGATTACTGCAGACTGATTGATTACTGATGTTAATAGATGACTGATGGAATGTGTATTTCACATAGTTAAGAAAACGTGCTACAGTTTACTAGTTGGTGACATTGGCAACCGGGGCAACAAAAAATCTTCAGAGATCCACGCTTGATTCATTTTGATAAATGTCAAACAATCCACATTCCTGGGGAAAGACAGACACGTTTGTCAGTTATCACCCCGCCAGCTGTGCTAAAGGTGCATTCTGAGATAACGCTCGCTGCTGGGCAGGCTAAAATTTGTATGGAGTGTCGAGCAAGTAGGCCATTCATCCATTGGGGGACACCCAGAAGTTTGAATTGGGTCCAGATAAAGAAAAAAAACTTTGGTGTTGAGCGATGTATCATTGCCCATGCTCTTAAAAGAGAACTCCCCAATAGTTTTTGCCCCCCTGGTGAGGACACAAGTAGTGTCGACCTTTGTTCCCAGTGTGTGTCCTTATTCTGTAAGATCGGAGTTTTTGTGTTTTTAATGCTAAATCTGAGTTTTAACCCAGAAGAGTCTTTCGAGAGTCCTTCAGGTTTTATTTTTTTAAAAACCTGGAAAATAGGGCTACCCCGCCCATCTAAACTGCCAAACCCTATTATTTTAAATAGGTAGAAAATTGAATAACTGTCGTGGGGGGAGTGCCTTTGGGGTGGAGTTTTCACCTGCTAAAATAAGTTTAAGGGGAAATGCTCTAAAATGTGATTTTCAGAAAAGGGGCGAGCGCTGGGAACAGCAGGTTTACATGCTTTTTACTGCCCTCAGAAAGGGGGGGGCACAACCTAGTGAAGGTTCCCTTTAAGGGTTTTTCTCGGTGGTCTGAAGGTGGAAAAATACCGGGGTTAAAAATGTTAACCAGTGCGTTTGCACATCCCTGTGGGCTACTTGCAGTTCTATCCCTGTCATTTTATGTGACATTAAAATTTGGAGAAGACGCAACAGTGTCTCGAGTTGGGTCAAGGAGCATGTCAAAAAATTTTTAAAAATTTACTGTCAATTTGTGGGGGGGAAGGAAAGTGCTACTTTTGATTTGAAATGGGGCCCCAAGAAGGGGGGCCCACTAAGAGTCGTCTTATTTTGATTCCCTTGATGCGGGGCCCTTTTGCAGGAAATGTAGCACCCAAAAGCCTATGTGTGAGATGCACCCAGGATCTCCCAAGCCTTGGGGTGAGGGCGCTAACCAGATCTTTTTTCCTCTTCTTCTCCTCTGAAATTGTCCCAACCCCTTCCCAGGGAAGGGTAATTCGGTACGGTGGTGCCCAAACCTGCTCATCTCCTCCTCCATTTCCCTCATCTGACGTCACCAGAGGCGGCTAGCATTGTGCCTTTACTCTGGGGCTGAATGCACCCCCCCTGGCCTGAACCCGCAAAAGGAAGCTATAGCTATTAATAGATATATCTTTGGCCCCATTACAAAGTAGAGATAAAAGATAATCCCCTTCTTATTATTACATATGAGAAAGGTGCAAATTTTTATATATTTTTTTTTTCATATTATATTTTTTTATTTTTATATATATATATATTTATTTAAATATTTAAATATTTTATTTTTAAATATATATAATATTATTTTGTTATAAAGTATAAGACCCTATTTTACTTTATCGGTTTCTTCCCTTTTTTAGATGTATAAAATTAAGGTGGGCCACATATGAAAAAATTATTATCGCAAAACCTTATCTTCGATATAAAGTCTTCTACCTGACGCGTTTCACACTCAAAGATATGTAGAGGGTTCATCAGGGGATAGCTAGTAGGGGTATGTTAGGCATTAATTACGGCGAGCCACCAGAGGTTAGGCCATCCTTTTTGGGGCAAACTCCCTGCCTGGTTTAGGGCATATTAGGGAGACTTTTTTGTGATAGACCATCTAATTAGTTAAGTTCACACCAACATATCCTTAAGTGTTTTATTAATTGATACTTTCCCTTTTGGGCTTAAGTAATAAATTAAAGGCAAAAATGTACAAAAAATAGCCTCTGGCACACACAAGTCTAAATATATTATAAATAGTTTTGTTGTTTCAAATACAAAACGTCTTAGGGAATAAAAAGTGTTTTATGCACGTATTCCGTGAGGGACATAAGTAGGCTTTAACTTGAATAGATTCTTAGAGATTACATCTGGTGTCCAAAGGCATTATATGCAGTATTACCATTTAAAAAAAAAATATATATTATAGGTCTTAGTTCATAAGAAAATAAGCAATCTCAGTTTTGTCTGCAGGCTACCATACAAAAAATGAAAACAAACATGGAACGTGAAGGACCTTTTCAACCTTGGTAGTATAAGCTTCCCAAACAAAAAGTTGAAATAAATCGAGAATGCACCATGGTAACCTGTTCTGCTTATCTACTACATTCTATGTTTAAGAATAACTCTGCCACAGTTGTATTTTACTTCACATTTGTATAGATTTTCCATTTCACCCTCATGAGTCCCTGAAAAGATGAATACAGCTGCACAGTAAGATTCGGTAAAATATAAAAACGACATAAAATACGTGATGGATGATTATTGAAGAAGTGTAAACTTCTCTTAAGCTTATTTGTACTTTGTGATGTTATTATAACTTATTTTATTACATTTTGACGGTATGTTTGTTGAGGGCAATGTGATCATACAAACAAGAAATTATGTTCAGTAAAGCACTTAAGGAAATGTTTTATCGTTTGAACCAATTGATGTTAAACATTTTTTTATTTTTTTCATGGTCCTAATTTTTCATAATTCTAAACAATTAAATTTTCAAAATGGCCACGAAACTCTCATGAGTCTGACACTTTTCATCAACATCGTTTATTATCTTTAGAGATGGATTTATAATACAGTGGTACCTTAATTAAGAGGATCTTGTTAAAGGGGTTTTGCCCCATTAATGTTTAGTGGGGTCCCCCAAAAAGGGGTTTTTTAAACCTTTTTTAAAATATGTGATTACAGAAATTCAGTCTGAAAGGGGCTACAGCCTTCCTTACATGCCTTTGGGTTTCTTTAAAAAGGGCTATTAGTACGGCCCGACAAAAGCTGGAGGCTGGTAGGAAAAAGCTTTTTTATGAGGGTGGCTCAGAAGTTTTTAAGGCTGGGGTAGAAATTGTTTTCTTTTGTATACGAATAAATAGTTTTAGAGTGATTGATCCTGTTTATCTGATGCAGGGGAAAATGGAAAGGCTTTCAAGTTTTCTGTGTAAAAAAGGTGTTTTCTTTTGTAAAATTGAAGCCCCCAAGTTATGTTTTTTTTTTCAGTAAAAATGTCAAAAAGATCTTATGCAGCTCTGTGTCTCGCTGTGTGTGTCCTCTTCTTTCAGCTCCGTGATTTGTTTACTTACTTAGCATCTTAGCAGTAAGGCTTTCTGCAGTGCAGGTTGGCCTGTGTCGCTGTATTTAAAATCCACTGCTTATGTTTATTATTTCACTTAAGTTTTGAGACCTCCCTTTGGGTTCCCCTCCTCACTCCCCTCCCCCTCTCCCCTGCAGCTTATGCTCGCGTGATTTTTTTGACATTGCCCGTACTAACGAGAGGGTAAGAAACTATCTCCGGCAAATCCCCTTTTTAAAAGGGTTTTTTGAGATAAAGCAAACGCTAGGTCCAATTTATGCTTGGGGTTAAGGGGAAGGAGAGCAGACGGATTTAAGCAGCTCCTGTTAAAACTCCTAATTCTTAGCCTCGTAAATTTTTAAAAAAAATAAATTTTCTCTGCAAAAAATTGCCATTGGGGAACAACTTGTTGAAACCCCCAAATTAGTAAAGGGGAAAAAAAAGGAGAAATTTTTAATTTTTGAATTCCTCACCTCCCTCTTCCCCAGCATCTTTTTTGACATTCAAGGTGAAACACTTAATTAAACCAGTTATTTCTTTTTCATTTCCCTTTTTTTATAGTCGCAGTATATTTGTTACGGGTCTGTTTGTTAAATTTAAATGCAAAAAAATTGTGATGGTTTTGTGGTGCGTGGAACAGATTAATGATGTTTCAATTCAATTACTTGTGAAAATTTTCTTTCACATAAAAGCAATTTGAGTTAAGAGCAAGGTCACAAAATGAATTCAACTCATAACTCAAGGTACCACTGTAAATGATGACTGTATGTTGACACATGGTGAATAAACTAATAAACTGTGGACAGGTTTGTTTCAGAAATGCCACTGATGTTTTTCTTGAGGATTTTGGTAAGAAAAGATCCACTGGGTTATAAATTTGCAATTGATGTGGATTTGCAGGTATTCTGCATAAACATTTTTTTGTTTTACGCAAAATGCTGTCAAATAACTTGGGTTCCCCCTTTAGTGAGTGATAGAGGAATATTACCTCCTCATTCTCCCTACAGAGGGACTTATATGCATATCAGAGAGAATGCTAATAAACATTTAGGTAGTAGTTGAGGATAATGGCTTCATGTATAATGAATGTTCACAGACTCTAAGAGCCCCAAACCTGCATGACCCCCAGATTTAAAAAGTGCCGGAAAAGGAGTTTTTGAACCACCATTTTAGTTTCACTGGACATAGACTATCCCTGTCCTGGGCCACAGCATGAGCCCCAAACCTGCATGACCCCACATTTAAAAAGTGCCGGAAAAACGAGTCTTTCAACCACCATTTTAGTTTCACTGGACATTGACTATACCTGTCCTGGGCCACAGCATGAGCCCAAACCTGCATAACCCCAGATTAAAAAGTGCCAGAAAAAGGAGTCTTTGAACCACCATTTTAGTTTCACTGGACATAGCCTACCCCTGTCCTGGGCCACAGCATGAGCCCCAAACCTACATGACCCCAGATTAAAAAGTGCTGGAAAAAGGAGTCTTTCAATCACCATTTTAGTTTCACTGGACATTGACTATACCTGTCCTGGACCACAGCATGAGCCCCAAACTGCATGACCCAGATTACAAAGTGCCTGAAAAAGGAGTCTTTCTGCCACCATTTTAATTTCACTGGACATTGGACTATACCTGTCTGGGCCACAGCATGAGCCCAAACCTGCATGACCCCAGATTAAAAAGTGCAGGAAAAAGGAGTCTTTGAACCACCATTTTAGTTTAACTGGACATAGCCTACACCTGTCCTGGGCCACAGCATGAGCCCCAAACCTACATGACCCAGATTAAAAAGTGCTGGAAAAAGGAGTCTTTCAATCACCATTTTAGTTTCACTGGACATTGACTATACCTGTCCTGGCCACAGCATGAGCCCAAAACCTGCATGACCCAGATTAAAAGTGCCTGAAAAGGAGTCTTTCATCCACCATTTTAATTTCACTGGACATTGACTATACCAGTCCTGGGCCACAGCATGAGCCCCAAACCTGCATGACCCCAGATTAAAAAGTGCAGGAAAAAGGAGTCTTTGAACCTCGATTTTAGTTTTACTGGACATTGACTATACCTGTCCTGGGCCACAGCATGAGCCCCAAACCTGCATGATCCCAGATTAAAAAAGTGCCAAAAAAGAGTCTTTTCAACCACAATTTTAGTTTCACTGACACATACTGTCCCTGTCCTGGGTAGCCGCTTGCCCCTCCGTATGAGTGCGGACTGACAATTGACCTCACTTGGAAATACTGTGGTTAACGCTCCTGTTCCACCCAGGTGCGCTTTTCTTGGGCATCTTTTTCTCATTACTAACGTGCTGAGGAAATTGTCTCTGTACTTGTCTCTTCCGTGCTCCATACTCATTCTCTGAATAACCACATCTGGTCCAATTTTCCTTACCTCCCTTGTACATTCCAGAGGAATTTTTTTACCAGCTATTTGTACATGCAAGTTTTTTAGTAGATTAATTCTCGAAAACACATTTTTTAAAATAGGAGGAATCCCACCATTTCTTTGTTTCTCTTTTTAATTGTATTAAATGGTTTCCAATACAGTATTTGATAGCTATGTTAAAGATCTTGCAAAAACAAGTCCAATTGCATATGTGTCATTAACATGTCCTACCTATTCCTTGTATCTGACAGCACCATCACCCTTGAGCCACTCTTGGACATTTGTGAAGAACAAATTGTCTGTTAGAAACAAAACAATTTTTTATAATAGACCTGTATTATAGCTGCATTGTCACAGCAAAATCCCCCAAAACTTCAAGCAAAGACCTTGAGCCACTTTGGGACAATTGTGAAAACAAAAATTCAGTTAGAAACATTTTTTTTATAAATAGAACTTAGTATAGGCTGCATTCACAGCAAAATGCCCAAAAATTCCAAGCAGACCCTTGAGCCACTTTGGGACAATTGTGAAAACAAAAGTCTGCTTTAGAAACAAAAAAAATTTAATACTAGGACCTGTAGTATTGCTGAATTCAAAGCACATGACCAAAAATTAAATAAATATGACTTCTCACCACTATTGAAAAATTGTGAGGGAAAAATGCCACATTAAAGCCACTTCTGTTCACAAAGGACATAATTATAGCAGTATCTCACAGCACATGAACTCAAAACCATTGACAATGCGAAATACTTCTAAAGATAAAGTGAGTAACTGGAATACGGTGTTGTCATGAAACCTTGGCTGGCGTTTTACAGTCTCTTCACAGCAAATACACAAAATGAACAGTTGGGAAAAGAGAATAAAAAATTGCAAAAAGAAATAATATTTTAAAAAAAAGTTTTTCAAGAAGACCATTTCGGTTTGAAGTGCAAAGTGATTATGACCGGCCACTACACGGTGACCTCGGCAATTGGGGCCACAACATCCATCAGAGAACCATGCCTGATTTCAACTTGATGAAAGTCAACGATCCACATTATCTGTGGAACAGCCGGCATTCGTTTTGTCTGTAATGACTCCTCCACTGTGCTGAAAGTCCCTCAGATATGACCGCTGCTGCTGGGCAGGACAACACCTCTATGGCGTGGCGACGAGCTCTGCCATTCGTCCATTTAGATCCCCAAAATCCTATTGGTCCGGAACACATACAAAATCATCGGTGTTGAGACGCAGATAGTCGTGCACCATATCTTAAGCCGGCCTCAGTGTGTTGGATTGTGCCCTGCATAGCATGCGTTGGAGAGGTGGTAAATAAAATTGCCAGAGGTCACCCAGTAGCTTCTGCCACCTTGCCTGCTGCTGCTGCTGCCGCTACGGCTACTTGGCGCTCTACTGCTGTCACGTCCGCTGATGTAGTTCCACGTGACGTTTGAAGAATGTGAAGCAGACGGCAACAGATGTCTCCAGTTGATCAAATCAAAGTCTCCCTTTCCTGCATTTAGTCTCGATTTGGGTGGGTGGAAGGAAAGTGCTGATTTTTGTTTTGTACGGGGATCCAGAGGGTGCCCACCCATAACTGTTGTTTCATTTTGATGGCCGTTAAGCGAGGATCATGTTGGAGGAAATGGAGCATCCAATCACTATGTGAAGATGGAGCCTTGATTGCCCAAGCCTCTGGGTCGAGGGCACTAGCAAACTGATCTTTCTCATCTTCCTCCTCCGCCTCAAATTCGCGCCAACCTCATTCCAAGGCAGGGACGTCGTAACGTCGTGGTCCTATGAATACCTCCACCCTCCTCCGCATGCCTCCAGCACAGCTACAAACACAGCCCTGACTTGCCTGAGATGATGCACCCAGAGACTGATGCCTGCCTTGCACTAGCCCTGGACCCCGAACCACGCCTAATGAAGACCGATAAAATTGAGAACTGTCGGGCCTTGTGGATTCATACGAAGAGAAAGGCAACCCGGGTCCGCATCTGTGTCCGTCTTTTACTCCGTCGCTGGCGGGACCTGTGTTTCAGAGTGTCCAAGCGATCCGTTCCAGAAATAAATCACCAACAATGCTCCGCTGACAAGGCATCATCCGCACTGACATCTTGGATGGGTTCTTCAAACCTGCAAGGATGGAGCAGAGCTCTTTCACCTGCCTACCACTCTCAGTGGCACCGTGGCTCAATACCCGATGGGGGGGGGGGGGGGGGGGGGGGTCCGCACAGCTTTTGTCAGGCCATGTGTCACTTCATACTGCCGTAATGCATTGCGCTGCTGCCACAATCCTGGAGCATGAGTAGGTGGAATTCCAGCGTTTGCCACGTCAATCAATGATACGGTTGACGGGAGGCCCGAGCAGACGCTGCAACGCAGCCAGGCGGGAATGAAGCAAGGTGCGAACGGCGGAAGTGCAACTCAGACTTCGAGCCTTCCTCAGCAAGGCAGTCCAGACCCGGGTAGCTCTTTAGAAATTCTGGACGAAATGTTTCCTGACATGTGCCAGCAAGGTATGTGCTCCAGCCTACCGATCTTAAGGGCGGACAGTAATTTAGCCCGTTATCGCACACCACCATCCCTGCCAAGGCTCTTGCACCCACCACGACTGTCTCGTAGCCGAGGCGCGTCCACAGCTCCTTGACCTGTGTGTGGACGGTCCTAAGACAGATTTACTTTCAACACGGCCTGGTTTCTCTGGGCACGTGAACCACCAGAAGCCTTGGGGGAAAGAAGCCTGCACCATCACTGAGGTTTTGAAGAGCGTGCCCGAGCCTGAGAAGCCACCTATCTCCCCCAGAGACATCCACACATCTCACCCAGTGAGCTGTCACAGAGATATAGCAGCCTGGCCTTGCATACTATCCATTTGCGGTGGTCAGATGGACTTTTTTCCGGCCACAGATGCATACACCGCATGAAATTTAGATGACATGTGGCTGGCCAGGCAGGGACAGCTTTTAGGCAAAGAAATGCCGGCACGCAACTGGTATTGGGTGGCAGGCCAGGGCTTGACGTGGCGAACCCATCTGTGTCCATCACCGGTAAGGCAACAGTTCCAATGCCAAAAGCCTGGCAATGCCGACATTCAGTCTTTTGGCTTTGGATGGTTTGGTTTAAAGTGTTTTCTTCTGCACCCAAACCTGGAAGACAGAAGCTGCTGCTAAACTGGCCGCTGGTACGGGCGTGCAGGTCGTCAAACTGGCGGAAGGAAAGGGGTAGATGGGTCCTGTGTTGCAGGTGTGACTCGGGCCCGACGGTGAGGCTGAAGCGGAGGCTGATCCCTGATCATGACTCTGAGAGACATGCAGCTGAGGAATGCTTGGTGGTAGGCGGAGGAGGAGGAGGTGGCGGAGACAGAGGGTGAGACATTGGTGGAGGCCTGGATTGGTCGGCCTTTTTTGGCAAGTGTTGCTCCATTTCAACTCATGCATATCGCTGCATGTGACTAGACATGTTGGAGGTGGATTAACTCACCTAAGTTTCTTGCCTCTACTTATGCGTTACGCAAAGCAGCATATGACATCGCTGGTGAATATAGACTGGGTCAAAGAAGCCCATGGGCGGGGGCCGGGCGGGCTGCGAGAGGTCCTGACCTTTTGAGCGATAAGCAGGATCGGGGTTTTGCGCTGACTGTGGCTGGCGGAATCATATCACGACCTTCTGCGACCGCCCTCTCCCTTTTTGAGGCGGAACACGTACTTACACTACCCCACCCTTTCCTCCTCGCCATGATGAAGCCTCGCAAGCAAATTCTGCGAAAAGACCACTTTGAATCCGCAATTCTCATCATCATCAACAACCAGGTACTTCCTCCTGCCCTTTATGCACCAGGACGCGGGCTACAAGCAAGGGGGACGAAAGGCGTTCTGACCGCCCGGGTTTTTTTTGCCGATTGACCGGCTTCCTTCCCCTCCTCTGATGGCATCAGTAACGGGCGTCCAGCAGAAAAAATCATCCTCTTTTTGGCCTTTGATCTTTTAACAGCCTTTTACCCCAAACCGCTTTTTTGTCTCAAAGGGGTCTTCAGAAAATGGATTATCCACAGTGGGGGGTACACATTGACATTGAACGTTTCATTTTTGGAGGTCTGAAAGCTGATGACGACATTTGTGGCCGTGACTGGGAGGGGGAGGAGGAAAGACTGCTGGATCGGGTTCATTAACCACTGAAAAAAATTTGGGCACCTGTTCGTTACTGAATTCAGGGGGCCCTGACCCAGCGATGCGGGCCCCTGACGGCCCCTGCAAATGACGATCTGCTGGCACGTTTTTTGCCGCACGGGAAGGGAGCCCCTTTCTCTCGTACCTTACCCCCATGTCCTACCCCCCCTTTTGCTCGTTTTACCACCTAAAATTTTCGCTCCTGTTCAAAATAAAAAATTTTGAGAAGGTATGGAAAGTTTTTGAAAGTCCTTATTAAAAGACGGCAAAACACAGCATTCTCAAAACCCTAAAAACAAAAAAAAATTGCTTATTCACATTTAACTGCAAAGTAATTATCAACAAAGCGGCCTCGCCAAAGTGAAAAAACACAATGAAATGATTCGATAAAAAAGTTTTTTTTGGCATTTTCAATTCACCTGTGGTGACTAAAAAAATTGCTGATTTCACTTTTAACTGAAAAGTGAATAAAAAAAAGCGGTGCGCCAAGTAAAAAAACACGTTAGAAATGTATTGGAAAAATAAAAGGTTTTTTTGGCACCTTTCAATCCCTGGGGTGACTACAAATTGCTTATTCACATTAATGAAATGCCTCAATGAACAAAGCTGTAGTGCGCCAAAGTGAAAAAAAAACTATCGTAATGTATTGGATAAAAAAATTTTTTTTGCACTATCAATTCACGTGTAACTACACAAATCTGATTCAATTTTAACTGCAAGGGCTCTATAAACAAATCGGGACTGGGCGAAAGTAAAAAAACACGTATCGAATGTATTCGGATAATAAAAGGTATTTTTTTGCACCTTTTAATTTCCCTTTATGACTACAAAATTGCTGTTTCACATATAACTGCAAAGTAAAAACTATAAACAAAGCGGCCTGCCCCAAAGGAAAAAAACACTAACTGAAATTAAAAGGGATAATAAAAGTTTTTTTGGGGCACCTTTAAAATTCCCTGTGGTGATACAAAATTGCTGTATTCAAATTTAATGAAAGTGTCCAATAACAAAGCTTAGTGCGCCAAAGTGAAAAAAACACGACTAAAATGATTCGAAAAAAAAAATTTTTTTGGCACCTTTAAAATTCACCTGGGCGACTCAAAATTGCGTATTCATTTTTAAGTGCAAGTGCCTCAAGAACAAAGCTTATGCGCCAAAGTGTAAAACACTTCTGAAAGGGTTGGGATAATAAAAGGTATTTTGGGCCCCCTATCAACCGGGGGACTAAAAATTGCTGGATTCTAATTTTAACTGCAAGGGGCTATACAACAAAGCTGAATGGGCAAAATTAAAATAGAACACCTATCTGAAATGATACTGAAATAAAAGGGGAGTTTTGCACCTAACAAAGAGACCACATTACTAGAAAAAGTGTACCTAAAAAAAGTTCAGGCTGCCCATTCCAGAAATTTTTCAAAAGAAAACTGTAATAATAAAGCTTTTGCAGTGCAATGTCTACAAAGTCTTGGTGAATTTTATCCATATTCTTTATAGAGCTTGTCTGTATTCCCCCCCCCCCCCCCCCCCCGGTTTCCCCCCGGACTTTACAGCGGGGATGCCCTTAAAATTCTCTACCAAAAATACAAAAATCTTTCATCTTTTACTAACTAATTTTAAGGACACAGTAAAGTAGCTTTCTCTGTAAAAATAGAATAATTTTTGCTGAGCTTTTTTACACAGCAGACCCCCCCAAGCCTACGCTTTGAGACGCTGAAGCATGATCTGAACAGGAAGGGCATTCATAAAAAAAGGTCATTTTATTTTTCCACCATCGCAACCAACACACCCCCGTCATGACTCGCACCACATCTCACCCCCGTCTATTTTGTAACGATTTTCTGGGGCCCCCAAAATGACAGGGAACCCGAAAATGGGGCATCTAATAGATGATGCCAATTTTAACCTAAATTATCCAGATCTAAAAAAATTTCGATCAACATAAAAACTGTGCCGATTTCAACTTTTTCAAAAAAAATCGTCAACACTATGTTTGGGTCTGAAGACGGGGCTAAACCTCATCTAAAAAGTAAATTTCACACGGGCTCAACCCCTTAAAACCCCAAATTTTTAAAAAGTAAACGCACAAAATGTAGTAATTATTTGCGTTTTATATTTATAGTTGCAACAGTCACATATGATACTTTGTTCATACAATTTTTAAGTGCATAAATCACATTCAATGCTTTTTCATACGACTTGGTGCATATATTTCATATGATGCTTTCTCATGTGACTGACATTTTGGTCTAAACACGACCTTTTTCAAACTTGTCAATATGAAATATAGAGCAGAAATTATATCAGTAAACATTGTATCAAAAATATTGTATCTAGAAACAAAAACATTTAAAAATGAATAAATATAATCAGAGTCCAAAAGAAACACAAATTTATCATGATTGTATACAAATTCTAGGGAGTAATAACTCTGATACTGGCCACTAGTGGAGGATGCCAGTTATGACTAACAGCCTGGACCCAACGTGTATTTAGTGGGCTCATTTCCAGCTTCTCTATATTCAATACCAGCTGGAGACTCTAAACTAAAAATTTTATTTTTTGGTAAAGTAAACTAGAAAGTAACAGTTCCAAAAGATTCAAATAGGGCTGCTTTCTTATTACATTATTAGATAAAAATCAGTGTAAAAAATATGAGCCCAAAGTATAAATTGAACACAACTAACTTTAAGATCTTTCTAGAAGAAGGGTCACTTTCATCAACCAGCTAGATCACAGACACAAGGATCAACACCCATATTTTTGTTATCAATCTTGAATATACGTACTAAGTCCAACTACACTCCACCATTTAGACACCATCCGGTCGAAACATTTTTCTCTCTAGTCCAACAAGACATGTCCTCATTTCTTACACAAATTCAACAAGGGGAATTCAGATATCGCTCCAATCTAACTACAGATGAACAACAAGCCCTGAACAACCTACATAAGTCTCAGGACGTAATAATCAAAGCAGCCGATAAAGGTGGGGCGATAGTTATCATGGATAAAGACATGTATCTTGGAGAAATACTAAGACAGCTATCAGATCGCACAACGTACAAACCTATTGACAGAGACCCCACTTCTTCTATTAAAACCCAGATTTTGAATCTTACGGAACATAATAATACTCTAGAAGTCATAGATACCCGGACCGCAGAATTTCTTGTTAATCATTATCCTATCACACAGGTCTTTTACATTCTTCTAAAAATACACAAACATCCTAAAAAACCTCCAGGCCGACCTATTGTGGCTTCCACAGATTCAATTCTTTCTCCACTCTCGGTCCTTCTTGAAAAAATCTTGACACCTTTAGTCAGATCTACATCCTATTTTCTTCTGGATACAGGAGATTTCCTCAACAAAATTAGAACTATCTCTCCTATTCTCAAACCTCATATACAAGTGACATGGGATGTCACTAGCCTCTATACGTCCATAGATCATACATTGGATATTGACTCTGTCTCCAGGTTTCTTGATTTACATAATTTCTCCAGCTTAGCCAAACAGTTCTGTCTAGATTTACTTCAGTTGATTCTACATAACAACTTCTTCCTATTTGGGAATCAGTTTTACCTACAACAAAAAGGTACAGCCATGGGAAGCAATGTGGCGCCCCCTTATGCCAACATATACATGGCAATCTTTGAACAAGATTACATTTACAACCATTCCCTTTTTACAGAACACTCAATTCTTTGGCTACGGTACATAGATGATATCTTCTGTATTTGGACAGACACCGTTTCCTCTCTCCTCCTTTTCCACTCTTTTCTCAACTCAGTCCTCCCCGACTTACAATTTACAATTCACCACAGTATCAATAGTATTAATTTCCTAGACACTACCATCATGTCTGATGCCACTGGACACCTCACCTCGGACCTCTATACAAAGACAACAGACCGTAATAGTCTACTACACTACAAGAGTAATCATTCCCACAATACCAAACTATCCTTACCCCGCTCCCAATTCACACGGGTATGCCGCATTGTCCAAGATCCCACTCTGAGAAAGGATAGACTTGACTAAATGAAGACACGTTTCCAACAGCGTGGATACCCTACACGGTTACTTAATACATCAACTATCTCTAACTCCAATGAAATAACATCCAGAACAACTGACCGCATCACTGAACGTATACCATTGGTACTCAAGTATCATCCATTTATGCCTAAAATCAATCACATTATTTGTAAACATTGGCCAATTTTGAAAAGATCCTACCCACAAATAACAGCTTTCCAGAATCTTCCCATTCAATGCTACAGAAAAGAAAAAAAATTACGTGACCGGTTAGTTAAAGCAGATTTTGGCCCCACGTGCCCCATTACTAGACAGCTTACCCTTTCCACAACAAAACGAGGTACAATTCCCTGCCTCAACTGTGCACAATGCTCGTCAGTCACAAAAGGTGAATTTTTCGCACATCCACTAAGAGGACAAAGATTTCTCATCAAAGGCTATTTCACCTGCCGTTCTAACTTTGTGGTATATTTGTTGAAATGTCCATGCAGTAAAGCTTATGTGGGTCAAACTTCACAAGCCATTAAAGACAGAGTGTCTAAACACAAATCGACAATACGTTGTAAAGAAAATCTCCTTCCCATTCCGGCATACTTCATGCTGCATAATCACCAACCCTCTCAATTACGCTTTCAAGTGATTGAACAGATTCCGATACCCCGTAGAGGGGGTAATAGGATAGCTACACTACCCAGAAGAGAACAATATTGGATATATACATTATCAACACTTGAACCTTTAGGTCTTAATCGGGAATACGATATGCGTTATTGATTATATCATGTGATTTAGATTTGTTGAATTCATTCATTGACATATATTCATTTATTTACTTTTCTTATTTTAGATCAAATAATATGGATGTTACATGGGGTAATATTTTCCTATTCACCACCGTGACCGTTCTGTTGTATCTGTCCTCCATGTCTGTCCCTCTTATATCTTTTATTTCCTTTATGTTCTAGGTTCCTTTTCTCCCATACTCTTTGGTCTCTTTCCCATACTTTATTTCTTCTATTCATATGCTTTCCATGTTTTTTCTTATTCTTTTATCTATGACTCTATTTTCACTTACCTAGCTCATTTTACTATATATCTGTTCTTTTTATTATTCATCCTTATTCCCATTCTTTTTATCCCATACTACCTTTTTGTCCCATCTATTTTAGTCCTCTGTTATCCCATAATCCCTTGTCTTTAGCCCTATTCTTTTCTTTACATTTCTCCCTCTTTTTTTCAAGTCCCGTTTTGTGCTTGCTGCGCCAGTGCCGTCCCCGGCGCACGTGCACTTAGTTATACCCTGGCATATCCCTTTCTTGACTCCCGCGGTGTAGTGCGCATGCGCGGATTGTTACGCACATGTGCGCCGGGTATATCCGGACGCTCGAGGCACCGGCATTTGCTGACGCCTCTACACGGGCTCCGGACGTCCCGCCGCATTTCCCTTCTATCCTGGTATGTACCCATGTCCCTTCTCTCTTCATCGCCTGCTTTTTGAGTTCTCCTGCTTACTTATTTTGTTATATTCTCATCCCTAGCCCTATCCAGGCTCATCTCCTCTAGCCTACAGTGGCTTATTCCTTTGGGGGATGCTCTCTATACAGATATATGGTAATTTGCCCATTACCCTATTGTTTTCATTAGTTCTTTATATCTACCCCCATTATCTCACACTATGTTTTTGTTCTCTAGCCTATCCATATAGACATATCTTGTCTTTCACATGTATCTTCCTAGTGTCTCCATGTGGTAAGTCATATTCACTATTCTTACTATGTCCCTTGTGTGGACAGTTATTTCACTGCCCCCCTTTTTACTCTTTTTCTTTTCCCCTCACACTTTATCCCCTTTATATAATTTTCCTACCCTTTCTTTACCTCCCTATTTTTTACTTGCTTCATTTTGGTCATGGTTCCGCTATATTTCTATTGTTTACATTGTCTTTCCCATTCCAGATGTCTCTCTCTCAAGAAAGGCTACTAGCCGAAATGTCGTTTACAATGACATCTCTTTCCTTTGTCTAAAGAGAAAAATCCCCAAAAAACTACCTTTTGTAAAACATCTGTTCAGCAATACCTTTTGAATTTGGTGCTCCAATATTACTGCCTCTGATGTACTTTAAATAAATATTCGTGCAAAATAATTATCGGTGTGTGGTGAATATATCTTCTACTTTCATTAACCAGCTCTTCTTCGAGAAGGCTGTTCCAAAGCCAACTCCTATTATGTTCCCATTTAGATTACATTACAGTATTACATGATTCAGAGCACTTTGTAGGCCTCAGGAAAACTATTTTCTGATTATTTGCTGATCACTAGCTCTTTCCAAGGTTTTAACCCCATTGCCTTGCTATAGCCAACTTAGTTCAAGTCTTCCAGTATCCAAGCTGTCTTTCTTCCCTTCCGGACTGACTTTATTTACAGCCCCTAGTAGTCTTCAATGAACTTACTTTTCTGATGGATTACAGAATGCTCTAATACCTTTTATGTGACAAACCACACAAAGCCCTGTATGATTTGCTTTCCTGCAGCCAGATTATTGCTACTCACTACTTTAAGGTGGTATGATTACTTTTATCACCGACTACTCCCCAGGGAAATTCTCCAGGCCCTGCTAGACAATGCCATAAGAGCACCTATGGGTCACCTAAAAGGACACTAGATGATCCACGGTGCTTTCAAGGGCCCCTGATAAATCACTATAGCTATAGTCCACAAATACCTTCATAATAAACAAGCCTTGCCCTTCTACAATAGAAGGGCACAGGAACCCTATTTTCAAACGTTAAAATTAGACTAGTAGCCTTCTATGGTTATCTTTCTATTTTCTGCTATTTTAGCCGTTGCCATATTGCCTTGAGATTGATTGTATGTCTGAATATGAAATGTAGTAATTCTATGGTGTAGCAAGATTGGTCTACATAGAATTGATGAAGACTTTATGATGTGATAAAGGCATTCTTACATCCATTGCCTGCATATAAGGGAATTTTTATAGTTTGATTTGCATATTAGGGTTCATTATTATAAACCTGAATTGACTTACCATATCTTGATTTTTCAACAACATAATTAGTAGACACAACTTATGGTTTTATAAGTAATTGCTATTTAATGGAAGGCCTATTTAATACTAATACTCATTAAAAGCATGCTTTCCCATCGGAGGTACTCAAAATATGAATTAAAAAGAATTAGAAATAATAATAATAATAATAATAATGATAATATAATATAAAATTACAAATATTAAAAATAGACTTACACATAACAAAATGTTTAATGATATAAAACATAGCTGATAATATTCTATCATGTTAAATTTGCTTATCTGTAGGATAATAACTGTAGGGGGTACTTGATTGATTTCATTGTTAAGTAGTTAATGTATATTTGGTAGAGGAATGTTAATTACATAAAGCATATTTTGACAGAATTAAATAAGTTAGAATGATCATGGCAATTATAATATAATTAATTACTTTAAGGTTGTAAATCATAGGAGATTAAAGAAGATTATAGATGTTGAGTTCTCCAAGTCACTGCAGAGACAAACTATTCAAATTAGTTTGAGTATGTGCAATAGGTGAATAACATCCAGAAACATATTGAACAGACTGAGCCTGTGTATAAGGCAAACAAAAAGTTTTGAAGACTAAGGGAGACATGTATGGAACCATATTTACTATTTTGTTATGGGCAAATTTACTCTACCAGTTCTCAATCTAAAAAGCACTAAAACTTAACTTTTATTATAAATATATATATATATATATATATATATATATATATATATATATATAAACACTCACCGGCCACTTTATTAGGTACACAAAGCTAGTAACGGGTGTTGGACCCCCTTTTGGCCTTCAAACTACCTCAATTCTTCGTGGCATAGATTCCACAAGGTGTTGCAACCGATGCTCAATTGTTACCAAGAGGCCCAAAGAGTGCCAAGAAAATATTCCCCGCACCATGACACCACCACCAGCCTGAACCGTTGATACAAGGCAGGATGGATCCATGCTTTCATGTTGTTGACGCCAAATTCTGACCCTACCATCCGAATGTCGCAGCAGAAATCGAGACTCATCAGACCAGGCAACGTTTTTTCCAATCTTCTACTGGTCCAATTTCGATGAGCTTAGGCAAATTGGAGCCTCAGTTTCCTGTTCTTAGCCTGAAAGGAGTGGCACCCGGTGTGGTCTTCTGCTGCTGTAGCCCATCTGCCTCAAAGTTCGCCGTACTGTGCGTTCAGAGATGCTCTTCTGCCTACATTGGTTGTAACGGGTGGCTATTGAGTCACTGTTTGCCTTTCTATCAGCTCGAACCAGTCTGCCCATTCTCCTTTGACCTCTGGCATCAACAAGACATTTCACCCCACAGGACTTCCGCTCACTGGATGTTTTTTCTTTTTTCGGACCATTCTCTGTAAACCTAGAGATGGTTGTGCGTGAAAATCCAGGAGATCAGACAGTTTCTGAAATACTCAGACCAGCCCTTCTGGCACCAACAACCATGCACGTTCAAAAGGCACTCAAATCACCTTTCTTCCCCATACTGATGCTCTGTTTGAACTGCAGGAGATTGTCTTGACCATGTATACATGCCTAAATGCACTGAGTTGCCGCCATGTGATTGGCTGATTAGAAATTAAGTGTTAACGAGCAGTTGGACAGGTGTACCTAAAAAAGTGGCCGGTGAGTGTATATATATTATATATATTATATAATATATATATATATATATATATATATATATAATATATATATATATATATCACTAGAGATGGGCGAATTTCTCAAAAAATCGATTTGGTTCGCCTACTTTGCCGAATTTTCCGACAAAATTTGTTTCGGTCCGAATTACTGTGGGACGAATCGCGTTTAAAAACAGCTATTTCCAGGCTGCACAGAGCCTGTAGAGTGCTGTAGAACGTTGTGTCAGGCTTAAATATGCAGAGGGAGTTTGGTTTGGTCTTCATACAATGTTGTGTTTTAGTATGACATGCATATGACTGCCACCACTCTTAGAATCGCTTCACCATAAAATTCCCTAGGCACTTAAGAAGGCAAAACTGACCAAAAAACTGAAGCAGGAATGTAGCCTGATAAAGTCATGGCAGCAAAAGCTGGAAAAAAACAAACTGAGGGCTCAGGTGGCAACATCAGTGACAGAGTGTGGAGGTGACGGCAGCAGCCACAGCAGCATGAGGTCAGAGAGTGGCACAATGACATTCTGGAGGTGACAAAAAAAGGAGTAAGCCACAGAATGGCACAATGACAGAGTGTGTAGGTCACGGAAGAAGCCACAGCAGCAGCATGAGGTCAGACAGTGGCACAATGACATTCTGGAGGTGGCAAAAACAGGAGTGGGCCACAGAGTTGTACAATGACACAGTGTGGAGGGCACGGCAGCAGCCACTGCAGCAGCATCAGGTCAGACAGTGGCACAATGACATTCTGGAGGTGGCAAAAACAGGAGTAGTCCACAGAGTGGCACAATGACAGAGAGTGGAAGTGACGGCAGCAGCAGCATGAGGTCAGAGAGTGGCACAATGACAGGGTGTGGAGGTGACTGCAGCAGCAACAACAGCAGCAGCAGAATGAGGTCAGTGAGTGTCACAATGACACAGTGTGGAGGTCACAGCACCAGCAACAGCAGCATGAGGTCATAGAGTGGCACAATGACAGTGTGGAGGTAGGTGGCAATACCAGTCCCTGATCAAGATGGCTGGTGGCAGATGGAGAAACTGTGAGCAGATGTGTGGCATCAGACGGGTGGTGGCATCAAAATAGTGGCTGAGGCAGGTAGTTTAAATCCAGACTCATTTCTCAAAGTTTTGGTGAGGCGTCATGGCTGATGTAATCTGACGCCTAAGGCATTGGTGTGTGGAAATCCTGGCCGATCCACGCTTGATTCATCTTGATAAAGGTCAGATGTTCCACAATTCCCGTGGACAAGCGGGTTCTCCTTGGGGTAATGATGGCCCCCACCACACTGAACACCCGCTCTGATGCCACACTACTGGCCGGGCAGGACAGCTTCTTCACTGCAAACTTGGCAAGTTGCGGCCACACATCCAGTATGGCTGCCCAGTAGTCCAGTGGATCTTCTAACTGGGGTGGTAGTGTGCATCTGGACCGAAACAACTCCCTTCTGCAGAGGTGGTGGAGCCTTGACTGGCTGCAATGGCATGCGTGCCACTGAGCGCTCTTGCTGCTGTTGCTGCGGCGGCTGGATGGACCATCACATCTGAGACACATTTCTCCCAGGCCACCGGATGGTGACGCTGCATGTGTTGACGCAGGGCCGTGGTGCCAACGTTAGCTCCCTGGCCACGCTTCACTTTCTGCCCACAGATTCTACATATACCCATATTCGGCTCCTCTGGTGTCTTAGCAAAGAACTGCCACACCGCCGAGTAGCTGATTTTACCGCCAACGCTCCGCACTGAGTGACTACTACCGCCACTGCCTCGCTGAGCCCCTGTGCCACTACTTTCTTGGACCTGTGAAGCGGGTTTTCTACCCCGTGGCCGCTTGGCTCCTGACCTCACACTGCTGCTACCCTGCTGACTCACGGCCACACAACCCACTTGCTGGCTGCGCCGCTGCCTGACGCGCAAGCTGATGCCCTCTTTTCCTGACAATGATGAAGCCCTTGCTTCACCCGGCTCCCAAGTGCGGTCGGCTACATCATCATCGATTTGTGTTTCATCGTCACTGCTGTCCTCATCACCGGTCTTGGTATGCAGAGGCTGACCCCTCACAACATGACCTCCCATGCCACTCTCCACATCTATACTTTGCCGCCTACTGCAAGAAGCAGGGGATATTGGCCCAATTTCTTCGCTGCCAAGTAGCTGCTGACTGCCCTCCTCAAATTGTTCATCCGTGCTGTATAGTGGCGCTGAGCCCAGACCACATAGTAGATCTCTGGCCGAGGGAAACGGATGGGACAGAGGCGGGTTGAGGACAGGTGAGGGCCGCTGACCCACTCCCGGGCCATGCCAACTAAGGGTTGTGTCTGACGTTCCCACCGACTCTTGGCTGGGGTTGTCAGATGTCATCTGGGAGGAAGTGGATGACCTAGTCAACCAATCAAGAACCATTGGGTTGCTGAACAACACACGGCTGCTAGATGACAGCGGCAGTTCTGGCCTCACCGAGTGACCCCTGCTGCGACGTCCCCTTGCTGTGCTGCGACCTGGGCCTGCTCCAGGAATGTTTGTGCCACTGCCACTCGCATGTGAAGAGCCTGCCACCTCTCTGTCTGACATACTGTTTGTTCTAAAATGTACAGACTCTGTTTGATGATATTTTCTGTATATGATAAATAGACACTCTGTATTTGAATCAAAATGAACCCACTAACAAGCTTGGGTCACCCTTGGATATAAATTGTGCTCCACAAATAGCCAGGAAAAATTTACTTGTATGTGCCATTTAAAAACACTGTGTAGGGGGCGTGGCCTGGAATGTGAAGAAGCAGGACGCTAGAACTTTGAGCTCCCGGCAGGATATCAATAATTAGCCTCAAAAGCCACGACTATGAGTCCCAGGAGACAAAAAAAGGCACCTAAGAACCTCAAGACCCCTTTTCTGGAGGATTTACCCATCTCAAACTACTTCTCACCTCTCCAAGACCTGATAGAGGACGGCCCCCCTTCGCGCCGAAAACGGGACACGGCGCCATCTTCCTCTGCTGCAACCTCCAGCACAGGGGGCAGCGACAGACTACAGCTCCTGAAAGAGAACGGCGCTTCTACATACCTCCCGGCAGCACAGACCCGGGACACCGCGCAACAGTCCGGATAGAACAGAAGGAGACGGGGACCCGACTCGCTGCGCGGCCCCAGTGACGCCGCACCACGAGACTCCAGAGACACCGAACGGCCCGCGCATAGTGAGGTACGCAACGGGTCTGATCCTACGGCAGCCTGCGATTCTCCGCTACTGACCCCGGTGAAGCCGCACTCCAGGACCGAGACACACCTAGCCCTGATGCAGGGGAGCCCGGTGCATCTGCATAACAGCCCGAACATGACATCAACCGCACCCTCCGCCATTTTGGAAGGACGCGCGGGAGAGCAGCCGCCATTACAGGTGCCTCAGGCGCTTCACACTGCGCACCTACTGAAGATGAATGGGCAACAAAAGCAACCATCGCAGCCTCCGCCACGGACACCGATGGATGCCCAGCTCATGGAGCACTCTCCCCATCAGCACCATACTGTCCGCAGAGAGGTAGGACATCATGCTGGGGGTCAGAGAGAGGAGGGATCGCCCATGCAGAACTGCTCGATTAACTGGGCGACAGAGAGTCTGGGAGGGGATGACCGGGAGAGAGACGAGGGGCACACCACGGGATCTCTTAGCCCAGGAGGGTCCCTTCAAGAGACAGCTGCAGCCTTCCCAACGCATCAGAGCAAAGACAGAGCCCCCACCAGCCTGAACCCTGAGACTGAGGCACATGAATCAAGTAGGGCTTTCACCCCCCTGCAGTTATCTGGGGAGATGCAGGGTCTGACAAAATCTGCCCGTCCCGTGGGAGGCAGCTACCACGATGCCATTCTTCAACCCACACAAAATGGGTCTGCCACCAAACATCAGGACCTCCTGAATATCTCATCCCCACATCTGATGTACTCCCAAAACTCCAGCTACGGCGCCCATGAACTCCCAAGGAGGAGTGAACAAAACCAGGACACCCATCATTTTAGTGCTGACCCGAGACACCACAGTCAAGCCGAAGCCAGGTGCCGACTGCCCCCTCATGAGGGCAACTGGGTGTCAAATCCAGGCACACCAACGTGGGGTGACAACCTTACCCCACCGCAGCTGTCCCCAAACCTATCAGGTCATAACCTGCAGACAACCTCCCCACACTCCCGAGACAGCACTGACCGACCACAGTCTCCTTTGCAACCTATAGAGGCCATGCAAGCCCTTGCGGCACACCCAGAACTCCAAGCCTTACTCATGCTTCTACCATCCAAAAAAGTCATGATGCAGCCGGGCTTAGAACTCAGACAAGCTTGGAGACAGGAGTTGAGTCCAATCCAGGAAGCTGTGACAGAACTGCAAGGATAACATCAGTCATTGGAACAAAAACATGAATCTACTAGACTCGCCATTAATAACCTACAAACCTCCTTAGCCGCTCAAGTAGAGCGCCAGAACCAGCTCGCAATGCAGCTCGACGACTTGGAGAACCGTAGCAGGCGTAATAACGTCAGACTGCGCGGTCTACCAGAGACTGTCCGAACAGGTGACCTTATACCAACACTGACTAAAATCTTTAACCGGATCTTAGGCAGACCTGAAGATACCTACATTGAATTCGACCGGGCACACAGAGCTCTCCGCCCGCAAAGCCAAGACCCGACTAGGGCGAGAGATGTGATCTGCAGGATCCACCATTATAACCTTAAGGATGAAATCCTACGCAAAGCCAGGCTGTTACAGTCGGTCTTCCATGACAACGCTAAACTTGGGTTGTACCCTGACCTCTCCCGTAGGACTCTGCGTATGAGGTCAGCTCTGAAACCAATACTCACATTGCTCCAAGAACGACTAATTCAATATCGATGGGGGTTTCCCTTCGCCCTTCAAGTCAAATGAGGGGACTCTTGGGTGACCCTGCGCTTCCCTGCTGATCTACCAAGTTTTGCCGACGCCTTGGATTTACCACACGTGGAACTGCCGGACTGGTCAACTGCCGTTGGCCCTTTTGGACCGCCCGAGCCCTCATTTCAGCACCAACCAACCCATCGCCCATCCCCGGCATCCCCTCCGAAGACCCAACGACCGAGTCGCCGCCGGACGAGATCCGGCGATCAGATGGCCAACCCAGACACACATCGCTGACTTCCTGCTACTAAGGGCAGACTGGATTCTGTCCCTAAACCCATACAGCTTGTGGTGCCTGTGACTTCACCTTAATTACATTCTATACGACCCAGAGTTGTGTCTTTTGTCCTTCCCACAACATTCCTGCCGGATGTTGCTCACTTGAATACCGTTGTGACTATGATCGACTGGTTTGTCCATGGTGACCATGATGACCCCCCATTGGTGCTTCTGGCCATGTCTTTCTATTGGCTGATCGCAGCAATTGGGCTGCCCACCCTAGTTTGGTGGCCTTGGTTTGTTAGGCCATTGTGTGTTTTTTTGTTCCCTCTCCCACGCCCCTCCCCACCCCTGAGTCGGCTGACGTCGTCCCCCGCCTCCTGGACCCTGCAGCTGTCTGGACCCCGGGGTAAGTGTCTCTACGTTAATGCAAAAAAGGGATGTGTTAAAAAACCCCATCCCTTAAAAGTTTAAAGGGGTTTCCCAAAACCCCCCGAAAAAAGCACATTTTTATACCCCCCTGCATAATCTTTAAAACCCACCCTAGTTTTTGCAGGAAAATTTTACCTGTTTTTAAAGTCTCCCACGCTTTTTAGAAAAAAAAACAACTACCCTACCTGGTTCCACAATAGCAACCCCCAACAAAAGACGAAAGGTGTAGCTACCTTAATCCACAAATCCCTTCCCCTTACAGTCCTGGAAACCTGGGCTGGGTGACGGGGAAGTCCTTTTTCTGAAATGAAAAACTTCAGGGAAAGGTATACACTATTGCTAAAATCAATGTTCCTAACCAAAACCAAATTCCATTTTCCCGACCCAAAAAACCCCAAACGGGGCTAACCCGTTTGGGTCAGGGACAGTTTTTTCTTTGTGGGGACTTCAATCTTGTTCTACGCCTGAAATTTACACTTTCCCCTGGGAAGTCGTAAGTTCCCTTACCGCTATTAATTTAAAAAAAAACGACTGTGCACAGGGATGCAACGGGAGATTTTGGAGAAATTTTGCATCACAGGGGAAGGGGCTATCCCTTTTTTTCTTTACCCACACCGGACCCTTTTAGCCGGGGGTTGATTTTTTTTTTCCCCCAGCCCCTCTCCTCCTCTCGCAAGGGAGTTACCCCCAGAATTTAAGTGACGATTTTCCACCGGACCCAAAACCCCCGGTACATTGGGCTCCTTGATTTGGCCCCATTTTTGGGCCCCTTCCTTCGCCTGGAAAAATAAATGAGCTCTTATGCAGGAACCCCCAAAGCCTGGGAAAAATATCCAGGTTACAAACAGGGAGGTTTTATGGGCCCAAACACCCGAAGGGGCACCCCCGACCCCTTTAGATGCAGGGGGGGGGCACTTAAAATGCGTTCCCTTTAAAGGGGGTTCCATAAAAATGTGGCCCGCCCTTGGGAAAAACGGGGAAGCCGCCTCTTTAAAAAGCAAAAAACCCCCACTGAGGGAGCTCCCCGCAGCAGATTATTCCCTAAATGTTTAGGGTCCGAGTTAGACCTAGAATCCCATATAGAATAAAAATATCCAAAAGCCACACCTTATTTTAATTTGCAAAATTTAATAAAAAAAACAGTGAGCCAAAAAATTCTCAACAAAAATTAAAAATTTTTTTAACTTTTAGGGCTGTTTGGCCGCCTTTAATCAAGCACCATCTGCCCGAACAAAGAGGGATATAGTGAGTAAACATATTTTTGTATAAATTTTGTACAAAAGGGGAAAACCCTTAGAAAAATTTTAAAAAGGAGAAGTGAAAAGAGAGGGGGGTTTGGGGAAAAAAAAAGGGGGGGGGGGGGGCAAGGGGAAAAAGGAAAAAAGGAAAAAAAAACAGGGGATTAAGAAGGGGCAATGATAGTGATAGAAAAAAAGGAAGAAGGGGAAAAACAGGAAAAAAAAGGGAAAATTTAAACGGGAACAAATGGGAAAAATTTTGGTGGGACTATTTGGGGGGGACAAAGGTTTTATTGGATAGTTAGTTTTTGAAGGTATACTAGAAATACTCTTAAATGGATAAGACCAAAGGAGACCGGGATTTTAAAATTTGATTTTGTGAGGGTAACTAAACGGGGGAAACAAAAAAACTGTGAGGAAGAAAAAACACCTGGTTTAAGAAAGGGGAAAAAATTGGAAAAAAAATTTTAATAGCGGGATAAAGTGGGGGAGATAAGAAAAAGCCCTCTTAACCCAAAAGGGAATTGCTGGAGTTTAAAATAAGGCAATGGAGATAACGTTTTTCCAGTTGTAATTTGGGGCAAAAAGAAAGGAAAAATGGGCGGTGTAATGAAACTTAAAAATAAACAAAAAGGGATGTAGGAAAGTAGAAAAAACCCCTGCAGGAAAGTTACCTTTGGGGAAAATGGAAATGGGGCTGCGTCCCAGGAGAGAGGAAGGGGCGCCCGTGGCCCTGCACGGGTTTCGGGGGGCCCCTTATATAGCCCTTTCCGGGGCACGCGCGAAAAAGCCGGGTGCGGGAAATTTTGGTCGAGGTGACCGGGCAGTTTAGGGGCCAGTGTTGGGGGAAAACCGCAACCCCATGCGCCGAATAAAAAGGGCGTTTGTTGTAGCAGCGGCACAGAGAATAGAAAGAGGCAAAAAATGAAGAATTGCCAGCGGGGTGGGAAAAAAAGAAAGGGGACTAAAAGGGAAAAGGTGAAAAGTTTGGTAAGAAGAAGAAGGAATTTTCAAACCCGAAAAAAAAAGGGGTGGGGAAAATAAAAAAAGGGGGGAAAAAGGAAAAGAGAAAATAACAGAGAAGAAACAGGCTTGGGGAAAGACAGAGTCAAATGAAAGTTGGGATTTGAGGGTAATGTAAGGATTTCCGAACAAGGGTGCGACGGTCATTTTATTGGGGGGGTAAACACAAAATTCATTTTTAAAAAAAAACCCTAATAAATCTTTGGTATAAAAAAGGACAAAAACATTGTATAATTTTTTGTTTTAAAGGTAAATTTTGAAAGTGTTTGAAACCACAAGGGGTCAAAACCCCTTTTACAAAGAATGTTACAAGGGGGTTTTTAAACCGAGAGTCTTCAAAACCCCCCCTTATCAAAAGTTTACGGGGCGATGGACATTAAAAACGTATTCGTATTTCTTTTTCAAACCCCCTTGGGTTTGAGGGGGCCCTAAAATGTGTTCCAGAATCTTTCGAAATTTTAGTAGCAAACCTCTCGGGCACCACCGGCGGGCTAGGAATTTTGGAAAACCCGTTTTTATGACCTGGGGAAAGGGGGTTGAGAAGGGTGGGTGTCCGGATTCACAAAAAGGGGCCCGGGTTTGGTTTTTTTGGGTTTCTTCGCATCTGATTGTGGTTTTTTAAATCGATCCTTTTAAAGGCCCTTTAGTGGTTTGTCCCATGAAAGGGTAAACCCGCCTTGGGGGAAATTAATTGAATATACTACAAAACGAATCTACACTGAAGAAAAACCTTTTTATAGGAAAAGGGGTTTTTCCGGGTTTGGGGGGGGTGAAAAAAGGGGCCCCCTTGGGTTTCAGATGACACTGCGCCAAACCTAGGGATGGATAGTTACCTTTTTTGGGTGTAGTAGGGGGATCTGTAGGGTTTTTTAGCCCCAGGTTGGGCCCAAGTCTTTTCCCCATTAGAAGATCTCTAAATTTGGGGGGCCCCTTTTTTTTACGGTAACGGTTTGATTCGGGAAAACGCTGAATTTTTGGGGGAAACCGGGAGAGAATTCCAATTTTTGGACAAATTTTGTTGTACCTTCGGGGGGAAAAGGGGGGTTTTTTTAAGATTAAGGGAAAAACGGTTTAAGGCTTTTGATTATACCTGGTTCTATGGAACCCAAATTTGGGGGTGGTGGGGGCTGCCCCTTTTTTTGGGGTTTTGGGGGGGATACCCTCTTTCTTTTAAGCGTTGGGACATTTCATTTAGTCGGGTTTTTTCTTGTTTCCTGGGTTCTGTACCTTTTACGCTCTACGTGTCAAAAAAATGAAAAGTGGGAAACTTTTTTTTGTGAGGGCCGGTTGCTTTGGAAAAAGCCGTAAACTGTTGCGGGTTCCGGGGCGGTTTTTGAAAGAAATTTGGTACTAAGGGGCCTTTTTCTTTAGATAAAAAGGTTGTGTCAAAAAAAGTAAAAAAGCTGTTAAACGTAGTGGATTTGTGAAAAAACAGTCCTTGGAAAAGTAGTGTTAATATGAGAAAGAAATTTGGGGAAAAAATTATAAAGAGCCCGTCCAAATAAAAAGATAACCTCTATGAATCCGAGGGGCCCAAAATTTTGAATTTGGGGGTTTGGGAAATTTTGTTTTTTGTAAACATGTTCTTGCTCCCAATTTTGGGCCCTAAAAATGTTGGCGTTTGGGGGCGCCATTTTTGCTTCCCCTCGCGGTCCCTTTTTCATTGTTTATAAAATTTTGATCTTGAAAATTTAAAAAGTTGTTATGGAGAAAAATTTAAAAATAGAAAAATCAGGGGCAAAATTTTTTTGCTTTAGTTTGGAAATGGGTTTTTTATGTAAGAATTTCCAACGCCGTAATCCCCCCCATGGTGACCTATTGTTTTGTAGAGGCCCGGGGGAATCCCATTTTTGACCAAAAAAAAGTGGGTTTTATCACGGGGAGGGGATATTACCCTTTTTTATTAAAAAAAACGCCCGGTCCCAAAAAAAAAAGATGCATAAGCTGACTAAAAGGCCCTGAGTAAATTTTCCTATTTGGATGGATAGGGGGGGTAAATGGAGCTGTGGAGGCTATATGGGGCTTCCGGGGGGGTTTTTTGGGAAACTTTATGTATTTTTTGGGGAATAAGTAAGGGAAAAAAAGGTTTGGATGGGATGGTGATTGGTAAGGAATTTGGCTGTTTGACTATTATGATCCGGGGATCTTGTATTTTGGGCAGTTTAAAATTTTTTTAAAAAGTGCGTAAAAATTTTTTGGTGGAGGGATCCCTTTTTCCCCAGGGGGTTTAAAAGTATCCCCGCCCGACAATGACGATTAATTCTCTTCTATGTACAAGTTTGTATCCTAACAACTATTGCTCCACCCTTTTTCTGCTGGCTTGATCGTGATGGTTTCCCTGATTACATAGGCTATGGAGTGCCCGATATTCTCTGTGGAAAAAATTAGAGTGGAATTTGTTTTCTCCCTTGGGGAATCGTGTAGTCAGGGGCCCAAGATCCTTTTTTAAACCCGATTGATGAATGTCTCTACAGGAAAGGTATGAAAGGAGGGTTTTTATTTGGACTTGGGTTCAAGTTAAATTTTTTAAAAAAAAAAAAATGGGGATTGGGTGTTTTTGTTGGGCGGAAAGTTCATTGTAATTTTTGAAGTTTGGGAAATGTTTCCTTAAGTTTGGATTTTACGAAAAAAAAAAACTTAAGTCTTTCCCCTAAAGTAACGTTTTTCAAAGTTTTTAAGTTGGGGTAGAAGGAAGGCCTTTTCTCCCGTAGGGACATTTCAAAATGTTTATAAAAATTGGGGGGAAGATATATTAAAGACAAAAGGAGACTCAAACCCAGGAAAAAAAACCCTTTTGGGATTGTGGGGGGGTGGCCTCCCCCTCCCCCCCCGAAAACCCTTTGGTGTTTAATTTCCCTTGGGTCTTTGTCCTCCCCGTCCTCTTCCCCAAAAAAGGTTTTTCTGAAAGAGGTGTTAGAAATATCGCTGTCGGAACCAGAAAGAAAAAATTTTTTTACGCAAGGGAAAAGCGGGGGGTAAAAATTCACTCTATCTTGCCACCTATAAAATTTGTCATTTAGGTAGTCCTCTGTGTCGGGCCCAAGAACTTGTTTTTTTTTCTCTGTTCGTTTGGGTTTTTGAAATCTTGTATTTTGTTTTTGGGGGACCTTATTTTTAGCTTTGTCCCCTTCATCGGGAGAAAAAAGAGTGGTTAGCTGCTGTTTATATTTTAATCTTTTTGGAAGTTTTTCCGGGGTTTAGTTTGCAAGGTTTTTTCCCCTGTCAGTAATTTTTTAAATCAAAAGAACACTTTTTTGAGAATATTTTTTTTTTTTTCACCGTATTCTGGGTCCCTCAGCAAAAAATCGTAGGCCCTTAAATGTTCGCAATTTCCTCTTTTGGGAAACCCCTGAGCTCTATGGTACTTTAAAAAGGGAGCAGCCCTTTGGGGTTCATAAACGGTAATGTTTTTTTCTCAAAAATTTTTTTTCATAGTCTCTTTTTCTTTAATTCCCGAAGGGGGAATAAAAGGGGAAAACACGAGAAAAGACCAGTGTTGGGGGATGAACCTTTCGGGGTTCACCCGGGTTGTGTAAAACCCAAAAGGGCTTTGGGGGTCATTTGGGGTATAGAATTAATGTTGGGTTTGGGAAAGACCAAAAAGGGCGTATATTGTATAGGAGTTGGGCACCAAAACCCAAGGGTTTTTTTAGAGGGCGGGGGCAATTAGTGAAAGGGCATTCGTCCACTAACTATATTTGAATATAAAATCCCCTGCCACCTTATGATAATTTCAAAATTTAAAAAAAAATACAGTGAGCCAAAGATTCTCAAACATATTAATATAACACTCAAAAAATGTATCTTTTTTACAATAGGGGTTTCTTAGGGAAGGGGTTACAGATGTGAAAATAAAGACGTTTCGGCTGTTTTGGGGGCCTTTACAAGCACATCTGCAAAACAAAGAAATATATAGTGAGTGAGGGATATATTGACCTCCCCTCTCAGTCATTTTTGCCATTCCCGTGGCTTTTTCCTGTTTTTTCCACCTCCCCGGGAAAGTTATTGGGCCAAATGGTGGGGTGACCTCCCTGCTGCGCCGCCTGGACCCTCGCTCTCATTTATTGTTTCCATTCTGTTTGGGTTCCTCCTGTATTGGGCCCCCTTTCCCGAATTTTCTTTTTAACACTGCCTAACCTCATGCTATGCCCCCGGAACCCCCCGCTCTCGTCCCCTTTGTCCATTTGTGGTTCCCCCCTGTTTTGCCACCTCCAGAATGTCCCTTGTGCCACTGCCCGACCTCATGGGTGCTTGGCCCCCCCCCGTGAGCTCCGCTCTCAGTAATTTTGCATTCTGTTTGGGTTCCTCCCCGGTTTTTTCCACCCTTTCCCGAATGTCATTGTGCCAAATGCCCGACCCCATCCCGCTGCCGCCGTGACCCCACTCTAGCATTGTGCCATTCTGTGGCCCTTCCCCCTGTTTTTTCCACCTCCAGAATTTTCTTTTTGCCACTGCCCGACCCATGCTGCTGGGGCCGTGACCTTTGGGTCTCAGTCATTGTGCCTTTTTGTCTTCCCCCTGTTTTTTCCACCTCCAGAAAAAACATTGGGCCCCCCCCGCCCCGACCCCAGCTGCTGCCGCCCCTTTACCCCCGCCCCTCAGTCATTGTGCCATTCTGTGGCTTCCCCGTTTTGCCACCCCCCAGAATGTCATTTTTGCCACTGCCTGAACCCCTATGCTGCTGCCCGGGCCCTGAACCCCCGCTCTTTATTCATTTTGCCATTCAAAGCTTCCTCCTGTTTTGCCCCCTCCAAAAATTTCATTTGTGCACTGCCCCCCTCATGCTGCTGGGCCCCCGGACCTCGCCCCTCCCTCATTGTTCCATTCTTTGGGGTTCCTCCTGTTTTGCCCCTCCCCGAATTTTTAAATTTTGCCACTGCCTGACCTCATGCGCTGCCCCCGTGACCTCCACTCCCCAGTCATTGTGCCTTTGGTTTTTTTCCTCCTGTTTTTCCCCCCTCCAAATGGGCATTGTCCACGCCCGCCTTTATGCTGCTGCCCCCGTGCCTCTGCTCCAGTCCCCTTGTGCCATTCTGTGGCTTCCTCCTGTTTTTGCCCCCTCCAGAATGTCATTGACCCCCTGCCTTTCCTCATGCTGCTGCCGGGGCCCTTTACCCCCACTCTCAGTCATTGTGCCTTTTTTGGCTTCCTCCTGTTTTGGCCCCCTCCAGAATTTTCCCTTGTGCCAAATTTCCCTTTACCCATGCGCTGCCCCCGGGAAAACCCCCCCGCTCTCAGTCATTGTGCCATTTTGTGGCTTCCTCCTTTTTGCCCCCCCAGAATGTCATTTTTGGGCCCCTTTTGGTGGGCCTCATGCTTTCTGCCTTGGGGACCTTTCCCCCTCAGTCAAATTTTGCCCTTTCTTGGCTTCCCCTGTTTTTGCCCCCTCAAAATGTCATTGTGCCACTGCCTGCCCATGCTCTGCCCGGGCCGTGACCTCCGCCTCCCCGTTTTGCCTTTTTTGTGGTTCCCCCCTGTTTTTTCCCCTCCAGAATGCATTGTGCCACTGCCTGACCCCCATGCTGCGCCCCCCCGTGGGCCCCCGCTCTCAGTCATTTTTGCCATTCTGGGGCTTTCCCCCTGTTTTTTCCACCTCCAGAATGTAATTTTTGCCCTTGCCTGACCTCATGCTGCTGCTGTGGCTTTCTGCCCGTTTCCTCCACACTGTTTTTCCCTTTTCCACTCCTGAACTTTATGCTGCTTTCCGGTGGGCCCCCCGCTCTCATTTATTGTGCCATTTTTGGGGCTTCCCCCCTGTTTTTGCCACCCCCAAAAATGTCATTGGGCCACTGCCTGACCTCTTGGGTGCCCGCCCCGTGACCTCCGCTCTCAGTCATTGGGGCCAAATTTTGTGGCTTTTTTTTCCTTTTTTTGCCACCCCCAGAAAGTATTTTGCCCCTGTGACCCCATGCTGCTGTGGCTGCCCCCGTCACCCCCACACCTGTCACTAAAGTTGCCACCTGAGCTCTTTAGCTTTTTTTTTTCCAGCTTTTGCAGGCATGATTTTTTTCAGGCTACATTCCCCCCTTGAGTTTTTTTTGGGCAGTTTTGCCCTTTAAGTGCCCAGGGGATTTAAGGGGCGGCGGGGAGTCATCTGCGTTTCATACAAAACACAAAATTGTATGGAAAGACCAAAAACCAAAGCTCCCCCGCATAATTTTGCAAGCACCCAAAGTTCTACAGCACCCTGCAGGGGTTGTGCAGCCCGGAAATAGCTGCCCTTTTTAAAAGCATTCGCCCCAAGTAATTGGAAACCCAAATTTTTTTTTGTTTGGAAAAAAAGGCAAGTGAAAAAATCGAAAAATTTTAGAATTTTTTGCCCCATCTCTATTTATAATGCTTTCTCATGCTAAGTTATTTTCCCAAAATTTTTTTTTTTTTAATATAACTTGTAAATTAAATCTTTTTTAGATTTTTGATTTTTTCTTTTAATAATATAAGGGAAAACAGTAATTTAAAAAACTGTTTTTCAAATTTTCTTTTTTAAAAAATTTTTTTTTAAAAACAAAAACTGAAAGGGAGAAAAATTGGTTTTGTTAATTTTTTTAACAAATTTTTGTAATGGATGTTTTTTTTTAAAAGTGGGGCAAAAAATTTCTGGGGACCCTTTGTTAAACCCCCCCAAAACCGAGGCCTTTTTTATGTTAGTTTTTTTCCTCCTTGCCTTCCCAGAGCCATTACTTTTTTTTTTCCACCTATGAGGGCTTTTATTTTGTGGGACAAGATTTATTTTCTTAAAGGGGTTAATTTATATTACCATAAATATACTGGGAAAAGGCAAAAAAATTCTAAGTGGGGAAAAATGTGAATAAAAAACATACTTGTGCCATGTTTGTGGGAGTTTTGTTTTTACAGGGTCCATTCTCCAGTAAAAATGATGTATTATCTATATTCTACAGGTTGATATGCATCCGTCAATACCAAACATGTAGGCTTTAAGTTATGTTTTGCTACCGTAAAAAAATTCCAAACATTCTCTATTTTTTAAATTTGTGCCGCGGCACCATTTTCTGCGACCAATTCTAGCTTTTTTGTACAAACACCTACAGGCTTGAGTGAAGGTGCATTTTTTTCGGGCTGAAGTGTACTTTTTATTACTAGCAGTTTGGAATGCATGCAACTTTTTTGATTAAATTAATTCCAATATTTAGATGACATGAAATAACCCAAAAAACCTGCAATTTTTTGTTTGGAACTTTTTTTCTTCTATGGTGTTCAGCAAAAGGGAAAAATTATGTTATATTTTAATAGATTGGACTTTTTCAGATGTGGCGATACCAAATATGTGTAACTTTTTTATTATTTTATTTTTTTATTTGTAAAATGGCAAAAGGGGGATGATTTTAATTTTCAATTTTTTAAATCTTTTTTACACTTTAAAATTTTTTTTTTACTTTAACTTTGAGACCTCCTATGGCACTGCACCACTAGGGGTCTCGATCATTTCTACAGCCTAATGCATTGTACATACAATGCATTAGGATGTTCAAAGATGGTGGTTTCCCCACTTCCGGCCCCATGGCGATGGAAGCCTGCACAAGGCTTCCAGCTGCCATGTCAAGCGATGCAGGAGCACTGAAAATGGCCGCAGCGTCTAAGGGGTTAAGCAGCGTGTGATTGGTGGCAGTGCCACCTCGTGTTAGCTGGGGTAAGGGTATAAAGAAAGAATAGCCCACAATGGTCACTGAAATAACTTGAAAATAACAAAAGTTGTAAAAAAAATTAAGTTAACTAATGAAAATTAGACATTAGGGGCCACATGTACAGTATGAAAACTGTCTAGGTCTAAAACTCACTTTGTTGCCCATAGCAACCAATCAGAGCGCCCTTCTAATTTTTCTAGAGCACTATGTGAAATGAAAGGGGGGTTCTGATTGGTTGCTATGGGCAACAAAGGGATTTTAGACTTATACAGTTTTCATACATGTTGTCCAAAGTTTGAAGTGTTGTTCTTATTGTGGTTCTCAGACCAAATACTACATTTATCATCCCTATCACAGATTTACAAAATACAAACATATGTGGATATGGTCACGAAAGAATTAAAAAAAAAAAAAAATCTAGTGAAAAGAAAAAATTCTCAAATTTTACTCTTGAGGAACAACAAGCCTTTGAAGAGTTATGTCCGTCACAACATATCATTTTCAAACCATCTGAAAGAGGTGGCAACATAACTATGATAGGAAAGCAGCAATACCTAGAAATGACAAACTCCTAAATGATGCTAACACATATATTATTTTATCTTATAATTCAACTGAGATATTTCTTGGAGAATTGAAAAAAAATATTGCAAGAAGCAAAACAAGATATATTGATCTCCGATTATGTGTTTAAATATATATATATAATCCATCACCTACTTTGGCAAGTTTTTATTCCATTCTAAGATTAATTAGTCGCCCTGTCCCTGGCAGGTCTATTGTGTTAGGTAATAATAACCTTACACAGGGTATAAGTACATACCGTATATACTCGAGTATAAGCCGACCCGAGTATAAGCCGAGGTACCTACTTTTGCCCCAAAAAGCAGGAAAACTTATTGACTCGAGTATAAGCCTAGGGTAGAAAATGCAGCGGCTACTGGTAAATTTTAAAAATAAAAATGGATACCAATAAAATTACATAGGCAGTTTAATGTCGCCCATAGGCAAATATAGGCAGATATATGGCCCTATATGCAGGTAGAGGCAGGTATATATCCCACAAGGCACGTATAAGGTCCCATAGGCAGGTAATAGGCAGTTCTATGTCCCCCATAAGCAGATTATAGGCAGGTATATGGCCCCATAGGCAGGTATAGGGCAGGCTGTAGGTAGTTATAGGGCTGAGCTGTAGGCAGGTATAGGGCAGGCTGTAGGCAGGGTATAGGCAGGTATAGGCAGCTGAAGGCAGGTATAGGGCCGGCTGTAGGCAGATATAGGGCCGGCTGTAGGCAGGTATAGGCAGCTTTAGGCAGGTATAGGGCCGGCTGTTGGCAGGTATAGGCAGGTATAAGGCAGGTATAGGGCCGGCTGTAGGCAGGTATAGGCAGCTGTAGGCAGGTATAGGGCCGGCTGTAGGCACGTATAGGGCCGGCTGTAGGCAGGTATAGGCCGCTGTTGGCAGGTATAGGGCCGGCTGTAGGCAGGTATAGGCAGCTGTAGGCAGGTATAGGCAGCTGTAGGCAGGTATAGGGCTGGCTGTAGGCAGGTATAGGCAGCTGTAGGCAGGTATAGGGCCGGCTGTAGGCAGGTATAGGCTGCTTTAGGGCAGTATGGCAGGTTTAGGCAGCTGTAGGGCAGGTATAGGCAGGTATAGTGCTGGCTGTAGGCAGGTATAGTGCCGGCTGTAGGCAGGTATATGAAGTTTAAAAAAAAAAAAAAAAAACACTTATCTGGCTCCCCGCTGCTCCGTCTCCCTCGCCGCTCCGCCTCCTCGCTGCTCCGGCCTCCCGCGCGCTGTCCTGTCTTCCCGGCACAGGCGGTGACATCATGAGGCCGCGCACGCAGCGTGATGACACACGCTGCCTGTGACGGGAGCTCCGGACGGCTGCGAGTCTGCTTGCGGCCGCCCGGATGCCACTGCGGAGCACGGAGCGCTCGCTCTGTGCCCCGCAGTGGTATCCCTTCACCTATATGCGCTCCGGAGGAGTCGCATATAGGTGAAGGGATCGCGGACAGTGCCCGGACCACCGCAGCGTCCGGACACTGTGCGCTGTACTCGGCATACAGCTATATGCGCTCCCTGAGGAGTCGCATATAGCTGAAGCGTCCCTGTCGGCGCACGGGCCATCGCTGCGCCTGAGCACCGACAGTGACTCGAGTATAAGCCGAGGGAGGATTTTTCAGCACATTTTTTGTGCTGAAAAACTCGGCTTATACTCGAGTATATACGGTATGTTAATGAAATATAATCACCTTTTGTAATTGCATTGCCTTGCTTTCTTAAAGATGCTAAGGACACTGTCATCAAGTTACCTTGTATGCTTGGATAACAATCCTTGATGTTGAATCAGTACAAACCAACATGCAACATCTAGGCATTAAAGGGGTTGTCTCACTACGAAGATCGTAGTTGAAAATGTAGGGACCAAAAATCTAAGGATGTACACCCTTGGTTACCATTAGCAAAGTGCTATGGTTTTAGAGAACGGGCTGGATTACTTGTGCTTAGCAACGGAATTTGTTTACTGGTCGGGGAAGCATTCTGTCTCGCCCAGGTCGCAGACGAGAACGTGCATGCAAATGAAAGGCAGTGAAGAGGTCCTGGGAATGCACAGGGATGTGTGTATTGGCAGCGACACAGAGGAGAGGCAGTAAATAGGACCTGCAGGGGGGGGGGGGTGTGTTGGCAGGGGGACCCATGGACAGAATGCTTCCCTGACCAGTAAACAAACTCCATTGCTAAGCACAAGTAATCCAGCTTGTTCTCTAAAACCATAGCACTTTGCTAATGGTAACCAAGGGCGTACATTCTTAGATTTTTGGTCCCTACATTTTCAACTATGATCTTCATAGCGAGACAACCCCTTTAAGGCAGTGGAATATTTTCTTAATAAAATAAGTTTTTTGCTGCAACAGTTTTGTTTTAACACTTATAAGGTTTCTTTTGTCTTTAACAGAAAATTCTATTATCAAAAAGGCTGTACCACAAAGGACACCGTTTGTGTACACAATTATGCTAATTTGGGGGCTGGTGGGAACATGAAATAGTTTTTTCTTAGAGTCTAAAACAATGTACCAATTCCATTTTGCTTTGGGAAAGGTACATAAATAATATTTTGATTTTTTGGGATGGTGAAAGTTCATTGTTCAATGATTTTGTTCGTACCCTTAATTTAAACACAATTGGTATGAAGTTCACATCTGAAATTTCTGACAGAACTATTACTTTTTATAATCTTGAGATAACTGTAGAGTGTGGTGGCTGTGTAAAAACTGAAATTTTTAGAAAGCCAACATCCACAGTTTTCTGCACTGGAACAGCTGGCATCCTAAACTCCTCAAACAGGGTATTCCTTTTGGTCAATAACTGCATACCAGGAGAAACTGTGTTATCAGGCACAATGTAACACTCTATATAAAAAATTTATATCTTGTGGATACCCTAAAAAACCTCAAAATTGAGCATAGGCGAGGGCGACTCAGCATCAAGATCTGTTTACTGGAAGACCAACACAAAATGGGAATGAAGATGCGACGTTTCGGAAGATTTTCTTCCTTTCTCAAGCGTGTGCACTTCATTCTGTGTTCCGTTTAAATATCCCTCCCACTGTCACGTGGGCCACATAGCACGAACAATCCTTTAGAAAACAATTAAAAACAATGATACCAAAGCCTTAATGTTAGCATCATAAATAACATTTCAAACTAGTGTGAGGGATATTTAAACGGAACACAGAATGAAGCGCGCATGCTTGAGAAAGGAAGAAAATCTTCCAAAACATCACATCACAGTGGTACTATCAGCTCTGCATTGAGCCCCCACAGAAAGATTGAGGACTCTTAAAAGGAAAGTAACTGTTTGTATGCCACTGTGCAACAAATACAGCACCAGGTTTTTAGACTTTGTTTACACTACGTTTGTGTCATTGCACTATTCTATGTCATTGTGAAATACGAAGTAAAGTTTGATACATGAAATACTTCTTAAATGCCTTGAAGATATCTGTCTTTTGAAGTGACATAAGAAGGGGTTACTGGAAAGATTCCCTTTACCAAGGCAGTACACTGGTGACTGATAAGTTACAAGCTGCATTGAATGTTTGATATAAAAACTTTAGGGATACATTAGTTCACAGCCACTTTACTGTGAATAACAAAGCAAAAATTGGTTACAGTAGAGTATGATCCATGTGGTAATTGTTCCTTTTTAGTGGCTGTCATATATGTGCAAAAGTTCTCTAATCCACACAATGGCAGAAAATATGTCATTAAGGAGTTTATTAACAGTTGAACCAAAGGAGATGTCTATGCTGCCTAGTGAACATACCATAAACTATACATAGGCAAAACAGTGCCGGACACACATAAATACAGAAGCTGCCACTCTGTCCCTTCATATTAGACTTGTGCATCATGGTGATATACCTACATTAAATGTTTTGGAGTATTACTTAAGTTTTTCTTAACCTTAGCCCAAGACGTGGTAATCTCAATAGAAAACTCTTACAAAAAGAAGCACATTGAATCTTCCATCTTGACAGCTTAAGTCCCAATGGTCTAAATTAAGGTTTTCCCTATTTAGACTTCTTCTGATTCCTTACCCATTTACTTCTGTAATATGAATATTATGTTCAGCTATGCCATTTAAATTGATGAACTGTCCTTTTAGTTTTTTAATTTTTCTTTTTCTTTGTTTTATTCTCTTCCTTTGATCAATACTGCCTCACTTGATGGTATTAACAATCTTATCTGTCATAAATTGATTACAATATGACTTTGTATCTGGAACACTTGTATCAACACTTGTGTAGGGAGCTATAAATATAGGCTCCATTTGCAGGTACACCAGCAGTATAAAAAAAAAAAAACAAACAAACAAAAAAATACATTTACAGTATCTCCCAAAAGTGGGTACATCCCTCACATTTTTGTAAATATTATATCTTTTCATGGGACAACACTAATGATATGACACTTTGGTACAAAGTAAAGTAGTCACTGTACAGCTTGTATAACACTGTAAATTTGGTGTGCCATCAAAATAACTCAACAAACAGCCATCACTGTCTAAACCTCTGCCATTTTCCCTCCACGGTATCATGTGATGCCTTAGTGTTATAAGGTCTCAGGTGTAAATGCAGAGAAGGGGTGTTAAATTTGGTGTTATCGCTCTCACACTCTCATACTGGTCACTGGAAGTTCAACATGGCACCTCATGGCAAAGAACTGTTTGAGGATCTGAAAAAAAGAATTCTTGCTCTACACAAAGATGACCTAAGCTATAAGAAGATTGCCAACACCCTGAAACTGAGCTACAGCATAGTAGCCAAGACCATACAGCTGTTTGACAAGAAAAGTTTCTCTCAGAACAGGCCTCGCCATGATCCACCAAAGAAGTTGAGTGTGCATGCTCAGCGTCAAAGCCAGAGGTTGTATTTTCAAAAAAACATATGAGTGCTGCCAACATTGCTGCAGAGGTTAAAGAGGTGGGGGTCAGCCTGTCAGTGCTCAGACCTTATGCTGCACACTGCATCAAATTGGTCCGCACGACTTTCGTCTCAGAAGGAAGCCTCTTCTAAAGATGATGTACAAGAAAGCCTGCAAACAGTTTGCTGAAGACAAACAGACGGAGGGTATGTTCACACGATGTTTTGGATCTGTTTTTTTATCCGTTTTTCACCAAAAGAGAAACTGCTTTCAAACTGTACACAAAAAACGTATCCAAAAATGCAGCTGTAGATGCTTTTTTGGATCCGTTTTGCATGCGTTTTTGGATGTGTTTTTCAGAGCCGTTTTTCTATATATATACACAGCATACACTAGATATAATGCAGGCAAAGAACTTGAGACTATTCACAAATGATACCATCAACAGAGGTTGTAGTTTGAAAAGGTAGAATGTTTAGTGTAATATACTAAATCGGCCCCTAGAGGTCTCATTTGATCTAGAAGAACTGTTTGAACTTTAGTAGCCTAATGACCTACACTTTCACTTAGAGTGGAAAGTGGTTAGGTAGTAGTGTAAGAGGAAGCCCAATAGAGGGAGCTATCAGCATTTTACATGTGTTTCAGAGGAAGCCCAATAGAGGGAGCTAACAGCATTTTACATGTGTTTCAGAGGAAGCCCAATAGAGGGAGCTAACAGCATTTTAAAAGTGTTTAATTTTATAAATCACTTTTTGTATATATTGAATGATATAAAAGCAGTTTTTTAGTATAATATGGGTGTTTATAGAAATTATAGAAGTTTTTAATAATAAATTTATTGATGTTTTAGATAAATAGTTTATTATAGAATGTTGAGTGGTTTTAGAATAATACTAAAACTACTCAACATAATACTAAAACAACTCAACATTCTATAATAAATTATTTATCTAAAACATTTATAAATGTATTATTAAAAACTTCTATAATCTCTATATTTCTATACTAAAAAACTGCTTTTATATCATTCAATATATATATAAAAAGTGATTTATAAGATGAAACACATGTAAAATGCAGTTAGCTCATTCTATTGAGCTTCCTCTGAAACACATGTAAAATGCTGTTAGCTCCCTCTACTGGGTCATTTGGTTACTAAAGTTCAAACAGTTCTTCTAGATGAAATGAGACCTCATTTAGTGTATTACACTTTAAATTTTAATCCAATGCATTTTTCGGATAAGCTTTTCATATGAAAAGTGCATCCAAAACGTACCCCAAAAAATGTTGTACTTTTGGATCCGTTTTTCGGGCTCCAAAAGCGAACTCCATTGTTTCCTATGGGGATTTCACTTGCGTAAAACGCAAGTAGAACTGACATGTCAATTCTTAAAACGGATCCAAAAAGCGAATCGAAAAGACGCAAGTAAACACGCATCGGCGATCATTTGTCTGAACGGCGATGTATGTTTTACATTGAAACCAATGTAAATTAAACTGCACATTGTTAGATAAATTTTTTGGATCTGTTTTGGGTCCGAAAAAACGGATCCAAAAACAGATCTGAAAAACGCTGTGTGGACATACCGTAAGGTAATGGATTACTGATACCGTATCCTGTGGTCTGATGAGATAAAGATAAACTTTTTTTTTTTCAGATGGTGTCAACCATGTGTTATGACAACCAGGTGAGGAGTTCAAAGACAAGTGTGTCTTGCATACTGTCAAAAAGGGCAATACATTACATAGAAATCCCTAAAGAAGCATTTATGCTATCTATCATACATGAAAAAAAATTTGAGATTCTTAGTTCACATGTTTTTGATCAAAAAATGTTTAAGCCACCCACGAATTTACAACGTGATCTCAGGTCGGGTGGTCCTATGCTATATTTACCTCTCAAGCATGGTGGTTTGAGTGTCATGGTTTGGGCTCCATAAATGCTTCCAGCTGTGGGGAACTACAGTTCATTGAGGGAACCATGAATGCCAGCATGTACTGTGACCTACTGAAGTAGACCATGATCCTCCACCTTTGGAAAATGGACCAAAGGGCAGTATTCCAACATGATAATGATCTGAAACACCCCTCCAAGACGACCCCTGCCTTGCCTAAGAAAATGAGGGCACAGGTGCGGGACTGGCCAAGCATGTCTCTAGAGCAAAACCCTATTGAGCATCTGTGAGGGATCCTCACATGGAAGGTGGAGGAGCGCAAGGTCTCCAACATAAACCAACTCTGTAATGTTGTCATGGAGAAGTGGAAGAGGATTCCAATAGCAACCTGTGAGGCTCTAATGAACTTTATGCAACAGAGAGTGAAGGCAGTGCTGGGAAATAATGGTGGCCATACAAAATATTAACACTTTTGGCATAATTTGTCCATTTTCACTTAGGGGTATACTCACTTTTGTTGCCAGTGGTTCACACATTATTTGCTGTGTGTCAAGTTATTTTGGGAGCACACCACATTTATCCTGTTATATAAGCTCCTCAGTGACTTCTTTACATTGTATTAAAGAGTTATATCTTCAGTGTTGTCCCATGAAATGATATAATACAATATTTACAAAAATATGAGGGGTGTACTAACTTTTGTGAGATACTGGAAGTTTTGAGGATCATTTTATTATTCTCATTATTGACATATACCTTTAAAACTTGTGATAATAACATAAGGATGCTAGTACTATTAATAGTATGTTTTTACTGATTTGTACCAATAAATATTTATTTGTCATATCTTAATGTATTATTAAACCATTCTCTTGATCCCCAATGTTCATCTTTTGATTTGAACAATGACCTCTTCATTTGATTTATGTTGATAAACACCTATCCTCTAAATTTAAATTAATCCACAACGTTTCCTGATCAATAATGATCAGCATAACTGGCTGGTTAGGTGAGAACAATACATACATCAGCACTTAAGACCCCTATGAAAGGTTTAAAAGGTATTTATTTGGAAACATGTTTCTTTAAGACTTTGTCACGTTTCCTATCTAGTGATCAGGATTATTGATCAGGATACGTTGTGGATTACCTTTACCCATCACCCAGCTGTGAGGACTAGAATTTTTGGGCAAGAAGCTGCTGCTTATCTAACCTCTTGAATACCGAGGCAATAAGCCTGTGAAGAGATTGCCTCTGGATTATTGTACAACATCACCAGGTGAGCAGAAAATTGTCATATGCATATTTACTTTAACACACAGGGGAGTGCTGAAGTTTCTCCGTCTCCCTTTCTTCTTTCTATGTTTCCGCTAACAAGAGGTTGCTTTTTTGCTCTTCTATGTTGAATATTTATTCCTTTCACATCCTTTTTTTTGTTGTGTTTCCATAAACTTCCGGCACAGGCGCAGTGCCGTTTCTTCATCTTACAAAGATGACACAGCGTATGCAGGATTAGTGATGCGTTCATTAGCAGAGCCGAAGGTGAAACCACGCATACTGTAAGAGAACCGAGGAACCTGGACAGGGATAGACAGACAGTGAGCCCTAATGCTTGGCCCCCGAAGGCCGTCCCTGCCTACTTGTCGGTTTGACCCTATGCTGTAGGCCCCAACTGGTCAACAGTCTCTTCCTAACTGAGGTGACACACAAACACAATATAGATTGGCCAGGTGGAGATAGCAGCAAAGGTACAAAGACAGCCGGCAAGAAAATGGAGGCCAAAAAGGCAGGCCAAAGGTAAGTATTCCAGGTAATCCAATCCAACAAGAAACACTACCTCCAGCACCAAGACTATCACCACCATAGGGCAAGAGGAACTGTGGTCTAAAATAGGGATGTCAGAGTCAAATTCCAAGCGTGATTGGACCGGCCCTCTGACATCTGGACCACACAGAACACAGACAAGCAGGCAAGAAAGTTGAATGGTGCAGGCAGCTGGCCAAGGGCTAGCAGAGAAGCAGACGGGTGTGGCAGCGCTTTCAATCACACCCAGTAGCACAGAATCAGACCATGATCAGATGGTCAGTGCAAAGACCCTGTAATACAAGTAAAATTCATGGCCAAAGCACAGTCTCTTCCATGTCTTGTGGACAGTGGACTGTGCTGCGGCCTGAACAGGCATGGTCGTAAAATATACGTTCTTTGTATATTTTCACCAGTTAAACTGACAATGATCCTCAATGATGCACCATGTTCTGATTTTGCATTGGCTTAACTGTTCTTGCCTCCTGTGTGACACAACAGTCTTTACTCCTGTGTTTTTACTGCTGTCGGCGTTTTGACTTCCATGTGCCCTGTTACTATAGAGGATGCCAGTCACAACGAAACATGTTTGGGGGACATTGTTAACAATAATCAGCAAGGTTCCTATGTCTTAGAATTTTTGCTGAGTCCAATTGCATTGGATCTCTGTATACAACAGGTAGTATTTTTCTGATGATTAGGAATAGTAATAGATTATATTTATTCACTTATGTATCATATATTGTGTATTTAGACAGTTAGTATTGTGGAAATGTAAATTTAGCTGCCTTTTATGCAAAAAGTGGGTATACTGTTCTTATTGGAGAGCTGTCGACCACCTGGATGTTTAAAGTCATTGGTTGGTCACTAAGTATGTTAAGTTTTTCACATGGGAGCCTATATGTGATAGATAGCCTACTAATGGCATGACAAAGGCCTCTTTCACAGCTAAACAGTAAACAAAAACTATGTGGTAAATGTACATGTGTCTTTAACATGGAAGCCTATGCACAACTGACCTTCTTAGAAACAGGAAAGATTGACTGTAAAAAAAAAAATGGTTTGTCTAGTCTGCCAATATTTTTTCCTTTGTGTTTTAATCTTAGGCCATGTTCACATGGCTTAAAATGGGCCGTATTTCGGTCCGTAATTTACGCGCCGGAGTACGCAAATTACGGGCTGAAAACGGCCCAGTCATTACAGTAATCCACAGTTCTCATAGAGAAACTATGGATTACGTCTCCTCTCCCTGCTCGGCGAATACGCCGAGGGGGAGATAAGTGACATGTGAATTACCAGCGGCGAAGTTCCGGCCCCCCGCTCCCGCCCCGCCCCCGGCCACACGGCGTAATTGCGGGGCGTAATTACGTCCCGCAGTTAATCCGTGTGAACATAGCCTTAGGATGCATATACACACATCAGCAAAAATTCTGGTATCCTTCCATAAAAGAAAGAGAAACCCACCATGGTCACTGAAATAATAAAAAAAAAAAGTAATAAAAAATCAAAACTTAATGAAAGTCAATTAATGTAAATCGGACATTGCTTCTGAATTGAGGTACAACCTAGAAAATGAAAAACTGATTATGGCATCCATAAAAAGTATAATCCGAGGCACCTACTTTTGTCACAAAAACCGGGAAAGCTTATTGACTCGAGTATAAGCCTAGGGTGGAAAACGCAGCGGCTACTGGTGAATTTTAAAAATAAAAACATACCAATAAAATTACATAGGCAGTTTAATGTCCCCCATAGGCAGATATAGGCTGGTATAGGCAGTTTAATGTCCCCCATAGGCAGTTTAATGTCCCCATAGGCAGGTATAGGCAGTTTAATGTTCCCCCATAGGCAAGTTATAGGCATGTATAGGCAGTTTAATGTCCCCCATAGGCTGGTATAGGCAGCTATATGTCTCCCTAGGCAGGCTATAGGCAGGTATAGGTCCCCCTAGCAGGTATAGGTAGGGTATAGGCCCCCCTAGCAGGTATAGGTAGGGTATAGGCAGGTATAGGTCCTCCTAGACAGGGTATAGGCAGGTATAGGTCCCCCTAGCAGGTATAGGCAGGCTATAGGCAGGCATGGGCAGGCTATAGGCAGGTATGGGCTGTTATAGGCAGGCTATAGGTCCCCCTAGCAGGTATAGGAAGGCTATAGGCAGGTATGGGCAGGCTATAGGCAGGTATGGGCAGGTATAGGCAGGCTATAGGCAGGTATGGGCAGGCTATAGGCAGGTATGGGCAGGTATAGGCAGGCTATAGGTCCCCCTAGCAGGTATAGGAAGGCTATAGGCAGGTATGGGGAGGCTATAGGCAGGTATGGGCAGGTATAGACAGGCTATAGGTCCCCCTAGGAGGTATAGGCAGGCTATAGGCAGGTATAGGTATGATTTTAAAACAAAAAAAACACTTACCTGCAATTTGCATAATAGGTGTATTCACACTTGTAATCAGTCAATCTGCCTATTTAAAGGGTGAAGAGCAGTCATTATGTTTTTGGTAACATGGTATATACCAAACTGAGCTTGGACCCAAGAAATCTAAGAAGAGAATTGTGTCAGGAGATTAGAGTAAAATTATAGTCAAACATAATCATGGTAAAGACTATAAGACCATCTCCAAACAGCTTGATGTTCCTGTTACTACAGTTACACATGTAATTCAGAAGTTTAATATCTATGGGACTGTAGCCAACCTCCCTAGATGTGGCCATAAGAGGAAAATTAATAGCAATTAAACAGGTTGATAATAGGAATAGTAGCCCAATAGCCCATAACAACTTCCAAAGAGATTAGAGGTGAACTCCAAGGTTAAGATAAATCAGTGTCTGATTGCACCATCCGCCGCTGTCTTTCCCAAAATGGATTTAATAGAAGACAACTGAGGAGGACACCACTGTTAAAAACAAATCATAAAAAAGTGACAAATAGGATTTGTTAGGCTTACCCCATATGCACTGCATATTCAGCCATGTTGCCATATGGGTCTCCACCCCGCTCTGGATCCTTCAGTCGCCCGTGACAAATGCCCAAGTTACAGTATAGTCTCTAAAAGAACTCCATCAACTCTGTTAAAAAGCAACAGTTGGGAATCAAATAATAAGGCTATGTTCACACGGTGTAATTGCGGGGACATATTTCGCCCGTAATTACGCCGTGTGCGCGGGGGCGAGGCGGGGGGGGGGGGCTGTAAGCCCGCCGGCCCCATAGACATTCATTATTCATGGCGCTAATTCGCCGTAATTGACATGTCACTTATCTCCTGCTCGCCATATTGTGCGAGCAGGGAGAGGAGACGTAATCCATAGTTCTCTATGAGAACTGTGGATTACTGTAATGACTGGGACGTATCTCGTCCCGTATATCGCACAGTACGGCGCAAAATACAGGGCGAGATACGTCCCAAAATAAGCCGTGTGAACATAGCCTTAGAGCGAATCAAGAATTGTCTTCAGTAAAAAGTACAGTACGGAATACAAACAAATTACAAACATTTTTTCCAGTGTCTACTAATTTTGCAAGATCCCATACTGGTGAAGCTAGTAGATCGGGAAATACAATGTGCACCCAAACAAAATAGAACAATAGGAAGTTACATTTCCCCCAGTGTACAAACTAAATGAATTGAGCAAAAGACATGGCTTTCTCAAAAAGGTTCCTTCCCCTTTGGTGTAGGTCACTGCACAATATGCAAGTTTATGCAGAAAACAAATACATTTCAAACTAAAAGCAGGGATAAAATCTACCACATCAATGCATTAATCAACTTCAATATGCATCATGCGATATATGTAATCAGCTGTACTCAATTCAGTAAAATATATGTAGGATGCACAATTAGAAAAATCAAAAATCGTTTATCAGAACACGTCACGGGCATTCAATATAAACATATACAAAAATCTGGGGCAATCAAATATTTTGTAGAGGAACACAACAGCATTTTGAGTCGCTTTACCTGTTTTGGAATAGAGGTAGTGTTAAATCCATATAGAGTGTGAATTGGAACCAAAAGTTGCGAGAAGCATTTTGGATACTTAGTTTAGACAATAGGATTACCCATGGACTAAACTACAAAAATTATTTAATGTATATATATATATTAATCGGGTAAGAGTAACATATAAATCATTATAAGTACACAATGGATAGAATGTATTTTATGGAATTATAACAGTAATATGTATCTAAGTAATAATAGTATTGTTGTTCTCCCAAGAAAAGGTTAATAGGTTTTCTGCAAGTCAAGAAAATAGGCATAGGATGACATAGGTTGTATTTGGGAATCAAAGATAGATTCATTAAGTGTTTTTAAAGAATCAGGTGTACACCAACAGGTGCAGTGAAAAAGAACCAAAAGAGGTTAGAAACATGTAGCCATCTATGTGCACCTTGATGTTTTATCCTTTTGTATAATACATATTTGGAAAATTAAGCTTCAATCTTAACAAGTATCCGAGTATCCTTTATCTTTTACCATAAAAAGTGAGACTGAAATTTGCCAAAATGCATGAATGTCGAGAGGCCATTGAAAAGATGAGATAAAACTGGAGGTTTTGGTAAGTCACATCAGTTATACATTGATAGATATGAAAATGAAGCATTCTGTTGTGTGATGTTGCTGATATGAGGTTGCTTTTATCTAATTTTAAAATCTTTTATGTACTTTAAAATTCAAGGAGGATGAACTTTCTTTTGCCTATGACTGTACATTATAAAATTGTTACTTCAGGACTTTTTGCGTATGACTTAAGAAAAATTAAGAATGGAGAAATATTTGTCAATAATCTCAATAGTGTTTTTACACAAAAGATCTAGTTCAGATACCTAGTAACAGTCCCTAACAAATAAGCAAGGCACGAGCAACCATAGGTAGCACTACTGATCTACAGACCAAGAAAAATCCATTGGATTTCCCTAGTTCTGCTTTAAAATGAATTATTGGGGTTGACAAAGTAACATTCTAAACTTTAACAAGATTTTTGTTTTCCTTATTTTATTTGCCAGAGAGAAAATACTTCATATGATACCTGTGTTAAAAGGCTGTAATAATAGTACTTCTTAAGGGCACAAGCTGTGTATTTGAAATGGTCAATGGTCTCTTGAGTCTTGTCACAGTTTAATGGGAATTCACATTTGCTGACAAAATTCCACTTGGCCTCAACCCAGCTTCCCACAATGGATTGTAACAGGGAAATTTTACTCATCAAAGACTAAGCCTTTGCACAATATCCATCTGAGCAATCCGTTTTATCACCCATTGAAAAGCCTTTCACACTTGACCTTTATCTGGAAGGTGGCCACTTAATTCCCGCTGGAACAAAGCAAAACACTGAGTTTTATTTTTAACACTATACACAGAGAAACTCTGTGGTAAAGTCTTCTCGCAGCCAGCAATAATTATTGTCATCTTGCTTCCTGGTATACTGTGCATTTGTTTCTAGCCCATTCTCCCAACCTCTCTGGATACATAAAAGCGGTGGATTTATAAAATGTTATGATATATTGTTGACTACATAAAAGTTGTTGGATACATATGCTGCAAGCCACATCTTATCTAATACTTTTAAGTAAAATTATCTTATTCTACCTAAAAACAATCAAAAGATAAGAGGGAATAGCAAGCTTTGATATATAGGCATATAATATTTACTTATATGGACACTTACTTTTCAACAAACTTTGCATATATCTTAGGAAAGAAAAAAGGCTCATGTGTTCACTTATCAGACTGTTCTTCTCTCCTAAAATAATCAAATACTCTGAAAAACCTTCTAAAATCCATCTTGAGTTTACAAGATGGACTCTTAGATGATGGAGATATCTTGCTACAGGCTGCTTTTAGAAGTCCATGGAGAGTAGGGGTGGCTGAAGAAAGACAGAAGCATAGAGACACATGGAGACAGCTCTAATAAGCATTCTGTCTAACCCCATTGCTTAATTCACAGCGCACATTGCTCAGTACTGCTCTATAATGTCATCCATGCTGCTGCTTCTGATGGTGTGCTATAGTGATTTAGGGGTGAAGGCAGGGCCATCTTATCCATTGACCACACTAGGCAGTTTCCCAGGGGTCTCACAAATATAAGGGCCCCTGGTGGTGTATGTTTGTTCCAGGAATACAAGAAACATACCCAGGATCCCTTTGTTGGCTTTGCTTATTTAACAGTTTGTGTGTTTTTAGGATGCAAACAGTTAAAAACCATGGTGGAGAAAGGAGCCAAAGGCTTCCTGTCCTGTGAATTAGTCTTGTAAACTGCAAGCTGCTGGTGTCAAGAGATAAGTGGCGTGATAATATTGGTGTGCTTGGGGTGGCTAGAGGCATGACCTAGTGTGATGTCATGTATTTCAGCAGGGTTTGCTGCAGTGCATTGCCCAGGGGCACATAATGCTGTTAAGACTGCTCTGGGTGCAGGATTCCTGTGTTTTTGTGTGGGTGCGAAAAGGAGACACCATTTCAGTTTGTTTCCACCCAGTAGCTCAGGAATAACTGAATATAAGAGATAGAGCCTGCAGAAAGGAGAAAATAATGAAGCCTACCACATGCAAGCTATATAACGGACAGAAATGGTGAAACTAGTATCCTTTAGGTAAATGGATGTAACAGCTAATCCTTAAAGACTTTTCCCAACCAATAAAATCTTTTCTGCTTTCTATGAGGTGACATCAGAGAAGGGGAAGATGACTATGCTTGTGAAGTCTTTCCTGTTCATTTCTATGGGAGTGTCAAATACAGCTCAGCAAGTGTGCTCGGGTATATTCAGAAACTCCCAAAAAATGTAAATAGGGAGAGCTGCGCTAGTTCATCCATGCCCCATTCTCCCAGGCTTGTTAATAGGGAGATATGAGCTGACCTAAGAGAGGATTTTACTGGTTGGCAAAACCCCTTTAAATGTTTCCTGAAAGAACAAGTCCACTTTAAACAGTAAGATGCAACAGGTGCATTGAGCAGTAACTGGAGCATTAATGTGCTAATTTATTCCTTCAGTCTTAATTTTTACTGTCTGTAGTCTGACCAAAAGCAAGGTTGGATAAAAAGGAGTAACACAAGACTTTAGAATCTCACTACAGACAGGGCTTGTTTATAACCAAGACTTTTACATATGTACAGGGCTATAGAAACAGAAGGGTAGAAAATCTTTAATCAAGACTGTTTGCAAATTGTCTTTATATGCAGATCAACAAGCACACATTTTTTTTTGCCAGAATCTTAAATTAATTTGTTAGATAAGCACCCAGAACTTTTAAGCAACAACCAGTAAGGACTAATTAGAGTATTCAGACTCTACAGTATATACGTAGGGAAACATGTATGAAAACAGTCTAGGTCTAAGACTTTCTTTGTTGCCCATAGCAATCAATCAGAGCACCCTTTAATTTCATATAGTGCTCTGAAAAATTTAAATAAAAAAATTAAAGAGGCTCGATGATTGGTTGCTATGGGCAACAAAGAAAGTTTTAGACAGAGACAGTTTTCTTACATGTTTCCTCTAGAGTCTAGATACTGAATTCTAATCATTATTGTATGGTGTAAATGCCTAGCTTTGTATGAAATAAAAGAAGGGATAACAAACTTAATACATAAGAAGGACCACTATCTATCAACTTAGAGGATCCTCAACAAGCTTCTTACTAAACAGGCTGTTATGTCTTATAATAAAGGGAATTCTTAAGGAATTAAAGATTCTTTGCTTTTATCCTTGACTTTTCTATAACATTCTACAATGACTATAAAATAAAAAAAGGCTGTCAGCACTAACTTTATCTGGCGCCCATTAAAGGGGTTGTTTACTTCTTAAACAACAAACAATACAATGCTCATGGGTCTCCATAAAAAAAAACATAAAAAACTTATACTCCCCTTCCCTTGGTCTTTGGCTGCAGTGCAACATCTCTCCAGTTTTCTGTTTACAATCTTCTATTTCTAGCAGGCAGGTCACTATCTCAGCAGTCATGTGTCTCTGATTTACATCACCATTCAGAAGTAAACAGCTCTGAACAGTGAAGTATGCAGAGAAACATGACCACTAAAGCTTATCAGTGGTTACAGTGGTGATATGCCCCTTTAGAAGTAGCACACTGTAAACAGAAGACTGCGGAGACACAAAACTGGAAACAAGGACTGGATGAAAGTGAGTATGGATTTTTAAGGGGTCCCAGGATCATTATGTTATTTTAGCAAGGGGACAACCCCCTTAAGACAAAGTAAATTCCTGTATAGCTGTCATTTCTATGTTCACTCAGTTAAGGGGTATTCCCATCTGATTAATAAGCCTGAAAAATGTAGGCAAGGGTAAAAAGTATTTTCAATTACACTGATGTTCCAATTTTACTTCATTTAATATTTAGAGCAATTATTTGCTTTTGCTTGTTTAAACAAGTTTCTCTAGTTACCAGCCACCTCTTTCTGCTTAAGCAGTGGCCATAATTTCCTGCTGTGTCATATCATCAGGACAGAGAAGCTTCTCAGTGTCTTATCTTTCTACTGAGAAAAACTTTAACCCTTAGGGTAAGTCCACATGGCATATGTAAAATGCCAGTCGAATTCCATTTAAGAATCCGGCAGGTATTTTATCGTCTTTCAAAGGTTTCAGGGAACAGTTCTGTCCGTGGTTTGCAGATTCGCCCGTCCCCCATAGCCATTGAATTTGCAAACCTACTGCCTGAAAACCAGGTGGAAGATTGGGCATGCTCCAAGTTTTTAGAAACCCCCGGCAGCTGAAAACCCGCCTGGCCTAAAATCCGTTCAGTGTGGACTACTGAGCGGATTTTCTGTTAAGGTCTATGTGGATGGTTTCTTGTCAGTTTTCAGAGGGTTTCCAAATCCACAAACCGTCTGAAAATCAACCAATAAAGCATGCTGTGGACCTTTAGAATGACTAATTAGAGAGCAACCTTGTACCATCCTGTCAGGTCTGCAGAGCACATTTATGTGTGATAACATCAAAGGTAACATAGTCACTCAGCAGGTAATAGCATGTCTTAGTAACATGTAAGTTTTCGCTCTTACTAGAAACTTCCTCTCATGACAAATAAAGCTCTGCTAGCTCACCTTTATAACCATAGATCTGTCTTGGACAGTGTCATTGTGTTTCACAACCTTCCCCTCCATCACCACTACTCTTTCTCCCACTCACAGCCTGCACAGAAGGTGGGAGTCTGAGGAGGTTGTGAAAAGTAAAAACAACTAGGTGTGACATCCCCTTTATGGTTCCATATAACTGAATAATTAGTTTGGATTGCCATTCATGAAGCAGCAATAAAATATCCTTCTGTACTCCTGAATTACCATAGGTTTCAACTACCAATGTTCAATGCTTATTTATATATATATATATATATATATATATATATATTATATATATATATATATATATTATATTATATATATATAATATAATATATATATATTATATATTTATATATATATCCCTTACACTTTTTATTGGATGCAAAAATTTCACATTGGTTAGTTTGATAAAAAAGTATTCACCCAACTTCAATATCTCTGTGTTATCAAAGTTGCAGTGTTGAAATGATAATCTCACTACTCGTTAGGTGTAGAATTCAGAGCACTGTGTCTTCTAGTAATCTTAAACTGATAAATTCTAACTCTTCCACTGCTTTATGGATTAACATTACTTTTCCCTTTGGGTTTATTCATTTAAATCTTTTTGTTTTTGGGACCTTTATTATATATCGGTTGCAGTAAGTGTACAATTTTAAAGACATTTAAATGAAAATCTGCACGTAAAAAGGCAGAGTGAGGTAAGCTGTCATATTATCTTTGGTGTGCTCTAAACTATTGCTTCTCAGGGTGTCTGAGATTACCTTTTTGACAGTTTTAATTTAATTCTAAAAATGCAGGGGGTCACTTTGGGAATTTACAAAAAATTTTTTTTTTTAAAAGAAAACGTTTGTATTTTTGGGAAAGGGCACCCAGTCCTGGGGTTTTTCCTTGTGTTTGTATGTTTATCAATTTTATAATAATAACCATTTATTTTGTTTCCATAGCCTGTCCTCCTAGAGGTTCATTATGTGAAGGATTCCATCAGTGCAGCACATGATTGTGAAGCTAAGGCAGGTGCTAGATAAGCATACATACACATTGTCCATTGTCTTTTAAGCTGTAGATAGCACTATACCATGCAGAACACAATAACCCTGAAATAAGTAGTGTTTCCATAGATAAGTCTAAAAGAAGTTTCTCTCTGGTTTTGCTAGTCCTTTACAGTGATTGAAAAGTGATGGGCAAAGGAAAGGGTTTAAAATTAAAGAAGTTGTTTTTTTTCTTAAAATAAAAATTTTTTTAAATGCCCCTTTTTTTGTTAAGTATAAAAAGACTTTGAGAGTTCTGAGCACATTAGGTGACATATAAAAGTCATATTACTTCACTATGTGAAGGTGCTTTTTGAAATTTACCTGGAATATTATATCCATATGTAAACAGATATACACAACTTCCAAGATCTCATGTCCTTGGTAAATCTCATACAGACCACCCCTTTTAGGCGGGTGTTTTATATGGCTTATTCTTTAATAAACTAGCTGTTGGGCTTAGTAAAAAAAAGAAGTTTCCATTTTATAGAAAATACTTACTCAAAAGCGTACTTACTAAACTAAGTAGCAATCAGGGTTAGACTTATCCGCTATAGTACAAGAGGATCCTTCAATGTACTGTATTTTTCGGACTATAAGACATATTTTTTTTAAACCCTTTTTTGGGGGGGGGAGGGGGAGATAAAAGGAAACGTCTTGGGGCCGTGTTAACACGGCTTTTTCCCGGAGGATTTGTGAGCCTTTTTTGGGGCTACAAATCCGGCGTGAATAAGGGGGGGGAAACGGGGACGGGGCCGCCGCTCCCCGGCCCATAGACTGCCATTATTTTTCGGCAGATGCGCCGTAAATAAGGGTGAATGCCTTTCTCCCCCCCGGCGGTTTCGCCGGGCGGGGGGAAGGAGCGACGGAACCCAAATGTTCTCTATGGAGCAGTGGATTCCCCGAAAAATTGGACCCCGGGAGGTTTGGCCCCGTACTGCAGCGCAAATCCGGGGGCCATTTCGGCCCCAAAATCCGCGACAAAATAAGCAGTGTGAACGAGGCCTTATAGTCCGAATGCGCTCTCTCGGGCTGGCAGGAGGGTGAAGAGAAACGATGCTGCAGCAGCCAGAAGTATTTAAGGGGTTAAACCCCACTGCCGGCTTCCAACAGCATCGCCCCTCTCCGGGTTTCCCTTGGGCCCGAGAGAGCCCTGAAACCCCGGGGGGATGGGCTGTTAAAGTACACCGTGGCAGTTTGCTAACAGCAGGGTTTGGAGCCGGCGCGTTTCACTTCGGTTTTCATAAGGGGAAACCAAGGGGGAAGCACTAAATTTAAAAACACCCCTTTCAGGTATTCTGTAGTGGGTAATCGTAATCATGTTTTGACCATTTGTATACTGTGAACATTTTTTTAATTATGGCATTGTGTTACCCTATCTTTTATATTTTTATTTATTACTAAGCAATGGCACTTTAGATTTCTGTATATACTATGATTAATGTTTGATTCATGGCACTTTTTTTTATACTTTTTGTTTTTTTTTAGGGCATTGCACTTTAGATTTTTGTTTACCATTTAAATGTATCCCCTGTGTTAGTTTTTGGGATTGACTATTTGTTGGTTATTGATAGTGTGAGCGTTTTTGCGCGGGTTTATCGGATCGTTTCGAAAAGTCGATGTGGGCCCGCTATCGTTTAATTTTTTTTCGATAGTGGAATCGATTATGGGGCGATGACCTTTAAAAAGTCTAGGGGGAGAGCAAAAAAACACCTTCATTTTTAACCCAAAAAGGCGGGGAGGAAAGTGAAATTAAAATCCAACAACGAAAATTTTGGGATCGGGGGCTAAATTTTAAAAAAAAGGGCCCGGGGAAGGCAGTATGATTTGAACCATCAGGGTTATTTTGAACTGGACTTTTTAATATCCCTGTGGGGGAAAACCCCCAAGCATGAGCCCAAAACCTGCTTGACCCCGACTTTTTTAAAAAGTGCGGAAAAAGGAGTCTTTCAACCACCTTTTTTGGTTGAAACTGGACTTTAAACTATCCCTGTCCTGGGCCCCCAGCATGACCCCCAAAACCCGGGCTTTGACCCCCACTTTTAAAAAAATTCCCGGGAAAAAAAAGGGAGTGTTTCAACCACCTTTTTTTTTTTGAAGGGGAAAATTGACTATACATGTCCGGGGCCCAAAGCTTGACCCCCAAATTGGGCATGCCCCCCACATTTAAAAAGTCCCGGGAAAAAGGAGTCTTTAAAACCACCTTTTTATTTTCCCACGGACATTGACTAACCTGTCCTGGGCCACAGCAGGGCCCCAAACCTGCATGCCCCCCATTTTTAAAAAGTGCTGGAAAAAAGGAGTCTTTCAACCCCCAAATTTTTAGTTGAATGGACATTGCTATCCTGCCCTTTGGGCCCCAAAAGCAGGACCCCCAAACTGCATGCCCCCCACATTTAAAAAGTCCCGGGGAAAAAAGGGTTTTCAACCCCCAATTTTAGTTAAACTGGACATTGACTTTCCCTTGTCCTGGGCCACAGCATGAGCCCCAAACCTGCATGACCCCCACTTTTAAAAAAGTCCCGGGAAAAAAGGAGTTTTTAAAACCACCATTTTATTTTGAACTGGAATTGACTATACCTTTTCCGGGGGCACAGCATGGGGCCCCAAACCGGGCATGGCCCCCACTTTAAAAAAAATTTCCCGGGAAAAAAAAGGGTCTTTCAACCACCATTTTAGTTAAAAAGGAAATTTGGGACTATCCCCTGCCCGGGGCCCAGCAGGACCCCAAACCTGCATGACCCACACATTTAAAAACTGCGGAAAAAGGGGAGTTTTTTAACCACCATTTTAGTTTAAATGGACATTGCCCTATACCTTTTCCTGGGCCCACCAGGGACCCAGAGCCGGGAGTTTAGGGGTGGGGGGTTTGAAAGCCCAGGCTGGCGCCCCGGTCATTATTAACCGCGGGTTTAAAATGCCTGAGGGAAGCAGCAACGAAAACTGTCGTGCTGAAGCAGAGTGGGGGAAGGGAAGGGTGAAAAACTCCACCCTTCCTCTGTACACAGTAAAATTCCGGGTAGCGTTTTGGCCCCTCCGTTTTGAGTGGGGGGCCAATTGAGCTTCCCTTGGGAAAATTTAGGGGGGTTAACGTCCTTTTTAACACCCAGGTCCCCCTTTTTCTTGGCATTTTTTTTTCATTTTACTAAACGTGCGGGGAAGGAAATGGTCTCGTACTTTTTTCTCGGGCCGGCCCCTTTCCCAAAGTCCTTTTGAATAACCTACATTTTGGTAATTTTTTTCCCTTGTCCCTCCCTTGTAAAATTTTCAGAGGTTTTTTTTTTAAACAGCTTTTTTTGTAAATGAAAGGGTTTTTTAGTACTTTAATTTAAAAAAACACTTTTTTTAAAAATAGGAGGGGAATCCCCCCAATGTCTTTTTTTCTCTTTTTTTCATTGTAAAAAATTGGGTTGTCTGAATACGGGGGATTGATGAAAAGAAAAAGTTTCTTGCAAAAAACAAGTCATTTTGAAATATGTGTCCTTTACGTGTCCAAACTATTCTGTTTCTGACAGCCCCTTCCCCCTTGAGCCACTTTTGGGGAAAATTTGGTAAAGAAAAAATGTGGGTTAGAAACAACTTTTTTTAAAAATAGGCCCTGTAGTTATAGTTTGCCTTTTTCAAAAGAAAAAATGCCCCCAAAAATTCAAAGCTTTAAACCCTTGACCTTTTGGGGGTAAATTGTGAAAAACCCAAAGGTCGGGTTAGAAACAACATTTTTTAAAATAGGCCCTTTGTATTTTTAAAGCTGATGTCAAAAAAAATCCCCCCAAAAAAATTCAAACCCATGACCCTTTGACCCACTTTGGTCAATTGGGGAAAAACAAAAATGTCTGTTAGAAACTTTTTTTTTTATAATGGGACCTGGGTATTTTGCTTTTTAAAAAGCGAATGCCCCAAAAAATTAAAAAAATGATTCTCACCCACTTTTAAAAAATTTGGGTGAGGGAGAAATGCCATTTTAAAAGCCACATTTCTTTTAACAAGGGGAACCATGATTTTTTGCTGTATCCCCACAGCTACATGCCCCCAAAAAAATTAAAAATTTTATGATTCTCAGAAAATATTAAAAATTTTGTGGGGGGAAAAAAAATGCCACTTGAAGCCACATTTTTTTTCCCAAAAAGGACCAAAATTTTAGCTGTATCTCCCCAGAAAAATCCCCCAAAAAAAATTTTTAAAAGGCCCCTTCTCACCCAAACTATTAAAAATTGTGAGGGAAAAATTTTGCCATTAGAAGCCACATTTCTTTTTCCAAAGGCCCATGATTATTGCTGTATCTCACAGAAAATGACCTAAAAAACCATTGACAAGGGGAAAAATTCTTAAGATAAAGTGATTTAAAGGGAATACGGTGTTGTCATGAAACCCCTTGCTGTTTTTTTAATTTCCCCTCACAGAAAAAACCAGAAAAATGAAATGTTGGGAAAAAGAAAATTAAAAATTGCAGAAAGGGAAATGATATTTGAAAAAAAAGGTTTTTCAAGGGACCTTTTCCTTTTTTAAAAAAGGAAATTGTGAAGTAGACTGGAAAACTAATGGTGACCTCGGCAATTGGGGCCACAACTTCATCAGAGACCCAAAGGGCCTGTTTTAATCTTGATGAAAGTCAAACGCCCACATTATCTGTGGAAAAGCCGCTGGGGGCCATTGGGGTCCATTTTTTTTTCCCCGGAAGTTTTTGGGCCCAAAACCCACATGCAAAAACATGGGTTTGTTGGGGACGCAGATGGGTCGTGCCCCAAAATGTTTAAGCTGATCTTGTGTGTTTTTTTATGTGCCCTCCCATTGCTTGCGTTGGTGAGTGGGGGGTTAAATAAAAGATTGCCAGAGGTCACCCTTTTAGGCTTCTGCCACCTTGTTTGCTCTGCCGCTGCCTATTTTGGGCACTCTACTGCTGTAAAGGCGTTGATGTTTTTTCCCCCGTGCCCATTTGGGGAACGTGAAGCGACACAACAGATGTCTCCAGTTGATCAATCGGGAAGGTCTCCCATTTCCTGCATTTTACTTCTTTTTGGGGGGGGGGAAGGGAAAAAAGTGCTGATTTTTTTTTTGAAACCGGGGACCCAGGAGGGTGGCCACCCAGAAAATTTTTTTTCATTTTGATGGCCTTAATGGGGAGGATCATGTTGGGGGAAAAAAGGGGAGCACCCAAGCACTAATGTGAGGGGATAAAAAGCCTTGTTTTTCCCAACCCTCGGGGTGGGAGGGGCACTGGGCAAACTGTTTTTCCCCTTCCAATTTTTCCTCTCCGCCTAAAATTTTCGTCCCAAACCCTTTTCCCAAGGGCCGGGGAAAGTCGGTAACATCGGTGTCTAAAAAATACCCCCTTCCTCCTCCTCCCCCTCCCTCCGGACAGCTTCAACACGCCCTGACTTCCCTGGGATGATGAACCCTGGAGCTGATGCGCCCCCTTGCACTACCCTCTGGACCCAAACCCAAACCCCCAAATAAAAGACCGAATGAAATTGTAAAAAAACTGTGGGCCTTGGGGGGATTTGAGGGAGAGAAAGGTCCGTTCCGCATCTGTGCCCGTTCCTCCTGTAAATGGTGGGACCTTTTTGTTTCAGAGTGTCCAACGATGTTCCGGGAAACAAAGGGATCACCAAAATTGAAATGCTGGAAAAGGGGGCTTTGGGTCCGCATTTAAACCTTTTTGGGGGTGGCTTTTTTAAAAAACGGGGGCAAGGATGATGCAGAGCTCTTTCACCCCCTTTCCACTTCGGTGGTTCAACCCCCCGAGGTCCGAAAGCTGCTTTCAGGCCATGGGTCACTTGTTACTGCGTAACGGCTTTGCGTGCTGCCACAATCGGGGAGCAGTGGAGGGGGGGAATTCCACCCGGGGTTGCCACGTCAAAAAATGAGGGGTTTGACGGGGAGGCCGAGTGCGCTGCAAGGGAAACCCCAGGGGGGACAAAAGCAGGGTCGAAACGGCGGAAGTGGCAAAACTAGACCTCGGCCTTTTCGCGGGGCAGCCCAGCCCCGGGGTAGCTTTTTAAAAAATTTATGGACGAAAAGGTTCATGACTTTGTGCCAGGAAAGGGATTTTGGCTCCACCCTACCGTCTTAAGGGGGGGCCCAAAGCAGATTTTCCCCCGTTATCGCACACCCCCTTTTCCCTGGCACAAGGTTCTTGTCCCCGCCAGCGCCCCGGTCTCGTTGCTTAGAGCTTTAAAACAGTTTGGGCCCTTGTGTGTGGGAAGGTCCCCAAAGGCCCAAGTTTTAATTTCAACACGGCCCCTGGTGTCTCGGGCACGTGTTTGCCACCAGGGGAAATTTGGGGGGAAAGAGCCGGGCCACTTCCCTGGGGTTTTGAAGAGGGCGCGACCGGGAGAGCCACGTCCCCCCAGAAAACATCCCCCCGGGCTAAACCAGTGAGCTTTTCCCCCCAGAGATATGGGCGGCCTTGGCCGTGCTTTTGTCCATGTGCGGTGGGGGAGAGGGAAATTTTCCGGACACAGATCCCAAACAACGCGCTTGAAATTTTAGTGCCCCGGGGCCCTGGCCGGGGCCCAGGGGGTTTTTTGGCAAAGAAATGCCTGCTCGGCATCGGGTTTTTGGGGGGGAGGGAGGGCCGTGACGTGGCGGAAACCATCTGTGTCCACCAGACGGAAAGGCAAAAATTTCCAAGGCCAAAAAACCTGGCAAAGCCGGAAAATTAGGCCCTTTTTGGGTTTGGGGATGGTTTGGTTTAAAGTGTTTTTCTGCTCCCAAAACCCGGAAGACAGAAGGGTGGCCCCGTTTGGGCTGGGGCCCCCTGTCGGCGTGCCCGGTCGTCAAACTGGCGGAAGGAGAAGGGGGGGGATGGGTCTTGGGGGGTGGTGGTGGAAATCGGGCGGGCGGGGGGAGGGCTTTAAGGGGGGCTGATCCCTTTATCATGGGCTCTGAGAGGCCAAAGGGGGAGCTGACGGAACCTTGGTGGTGGCCCGGGGGGGAGGGGGGAGGCGGGGAGGCAAAAAGGGGGGTTTTTGGGCAGTGGGGTTTGGGGGCCCGGCGTCGGTTTTTGCCTTTTTTGGGGCCCAAATGTTCCCCCATTTTTAACTCTGCATTTGTGCAAGTGGGCTAGACTTTTTGGTGGTGGTTAACCCCTTTAAAGGGTTTTTTGCCTCTACTTATGCGTTTAAAGGCAAGGCGGGGATATGTCAAACGGGTGGGTGGGAAACAGGGTTGCTCAAAGAAGGCCCCCGGGTTTGGGGGAGGTCCTGGACCTTTTTTACCCGATAAGCGAGGGGGGGGCCGGGGTTTTTCGCTGGGCCGTTTGGGTGGCGGGGAAACTTTTCGCGGGGCTTCTTGCGACCCCCCCCTCTCCCTTTTTGTGGGGGAACCTATTGACACTACCCCTCGTTTCCTCCTCGTCCCCTGATGAAACGTTGCAAAACAAAAATTTGCGGAAAAGACCAAAGGGTGGATCCGCAAAGTCGTCATCATCATCATAAACAAAAACAGGGGATTGGTCGTCCTGAAATTTTTTGCATTTCCAAAAAAAGCTTCGGCTAAAAGCAAGGGGAAATGCAAGGCGTTGCCCACCCCCCGGGTTTTTGGCCATGGGCCGGGGTTCCTTCACCCTCCCCTGAAGGCATTTAGTAACTGGGTGTCAGGCGACTAAAATCATCCTCTTGATCTTTTAAAAATTTCCTTTGACCCCAAACCCCCTTTTGTAATTTAAAGAGGGTTTTTTGAAAAATGGATTATCCACGGGGGGTGGGTACAGGGGTTGGGAAATTTGGGGGTCTTTGTTGGCCCGGGTTTCTGATGATGCTGATGACGACATTTTTTGGCCGTGACTCCCGGGGCCCAGGAGGTAAGACTGCTTGATGCAGGGTTTGTAAATTTTCCACTGAAGGACAATTTGGGGGACCCATGTTCGTTACTTAGTTTTACAGGGCCCCGACCCAAACGATGAAAGGCCCGACGGTTCTGCAAAATGACGACCGCTGGCATGCTTTTTGCGCCAGCCTGGGAAAGGGGCACCTTTTCTCGTACCTTTCTCCCTTTTGCTACCCCCTCCTTTTTCTCGCCCTTTCCACCTGCATTTCGCTCCATGTTCAGAAATATAAAAATTTGAGGAAAAGGGATGGGAATAGTTTTGGAAAGTCTCTTATTTTAAAAAAAAGGCAAATCACAGCTATTCCCCAAATCCCTTAATCAAAACAAAATTGCTAGATTCAAATTTAACTGCAAAGGGGTCATCAACAAAACCCGGGGCTGGGCCAAAAATCCAAAAAAACCGTATCTGTTATGTTTTGGTATAATTTAAAAGGTATTTTTTGGGACCTTTCAATTCACCTGTGGTGTATAGAATTTGGTGTTTTAAAAAAAAATTTTCGTTTGATGCTGCAAACAAATGAACAGTTTCCCGGGGTTTTTCAAAAAATTTAAAAAAAGTAAAATGTTATGTTTTGATAAAAATAAACGGTATTTTTTGCAAACCCTTTTAATTTACCTGTGGTGAATTTTAGAATTTTCTGTTTTAAGGGTTACGTAGTTTTGCGTTTTAATGAACAGTGCCGGGTGCGCAAAAGTCAAAAAAAAACGTAAAATGTTTTTGTTTTGAAAAATAAAAAGGTATTTTTTTTCACCTTTCAATTAAACCCGGGGTGAATTGAATTGTGTTTTAAGTTTTGTAGATGCTGAGTCAATGAAAAAGTTTCTGGGTGCGCAAAAGTCAAAAAAAACGTTTAAATGGGTTTTGTTTTGATATAAAAAACGGGAATTTTTTTCCCTTTCAATTCACCCTGTGGTGAATATGAATTGCTTTTTTTAAGGGGTTTACGTAGATGCTGCTTCCCAAAGAACAGTGCTGGGTGCGCCCAAAATCAAAAAAAAAACGTAATGTTTTGTTTTGATATAAAAACGGTTTTTTTGCACCTTTCAAATTTTACCTGTGGTTGGGAAAATTTGAATTGCTGTTTTAAGATTTACGTTTGATTTCGCGTAATGAACGTTGGCTGGGTGCGCAAAAAGTCAAAAAACCGTAAAATGTTATGTTTTGATATAATTTAAAAAGGGGGGTTTTTTCACCTTTTTAAATTTACCCTTTTGGGGAATAAGAAATTTTGTTTTTTAAATTTACGTAAAAATTTCTGCGTCAATGAACAGTGTGGGTGCGCAAAAGTTTAAAAAACACGTAAATGTTATGTTTTTTTTATAATTAAAAGGTATTTTTTTCACCTTTTTAATTTTTACCTGTGGGGAATATAGGGAAATTTCTTTTTTTTAAGGGGTTTTTTTCGGGGAAAAATGCTGGCCCTCAATGAACAGTGCTGGGGGCGGGAAAAAAATCAAAAAAAACGTAACTGGTTTTTTTTTTGATATAATAAACGGTATTTTTTTGGGACCTTTCAATTCCCCCTTTTTGTTGAATTTTTGAATTGCTGTTTTTAAAAATTTCGTAGATGCTGCGGGCCCAAAAACTTTCTGGGTGCGCAAAAGTCAAAAAAAAAAAGTAACTGTTATGTTTTGGGTATAATAAAAGGTATTTTTTTTCAAACCCTTTTAATTCACCTGTGGTGAATATAGAATTGGGTTTTAAGATTTCGTAGATGCTTTCGTCAATGAACATGTGGGTGCGCAAAAGTCAAAAAAACCGTAATGTTATGTTTTTATATTAATTAAAAGGGATTTTTTTCACCCTTCAAATTTACCTGTGGTGGGAAAATTTGAAATTTTGTTTTAAGATTTACGTAGATGGGTGGCTCAAATGAAAGTGCTTGGGGGGGGGCCCCCAAAAAAAACAAAAAACACGTAAAAATGTTATGTTTTGATATAAAAAAACGGTATTTTTTGCAACCCTTTTAATTCACCTGTGGTGAAAATAGGAATTTCTGTTTTAAGATTTACGTTGATGCTTTCGTCAATGAACAGTGCTGGGTGCGCCAAAAATTTAAAAAAACCGTAACTGTTATTTTTTTTGATTAAAAAAAAACGGTTTTTTTTTACCTTTCAATTCACCTGTGGTGAAATAGGGAAATTTTGTTTTAAGATTTTCGTAGATGCTGGTCAGTGAAAAAGTGCGGGGGGCCCCAAAAAACCAAAAAAAACGTAAATGTTATGTTTTGATATAATAAACGGTATTTTTTGCACCTTTTAATTCACCGTGGTTTAAATATTGAATTGTGTTTTAAGAATTTTCGTTTGGGTGCTGCGTCAAAGAACAGTGTGGGTTTCGCAAAAAATCAAAAAAAAAACCCCTAAATGTTAGGTTTTGATATAATTTAAAAGGTTTTGTTTTGCACCAAATTTAATTCACCTGTGGTGGGGGGGAAAATTGAAAAAATTTCTGTTTTAAAATTTAGTAGATGGGTGGGCAATTTAACAGTGCTGGGGGCGCAAAAGTCAAAAAAAAACGTAACTGTGATGTTTTGTTTCGATACACGGGATTTTTGGCAAAAACAACCCGTGCTGATACAAGATTGCTGGGGTTGTAATTTAAGTTTCCCAAAGGGGTATATATAAAAAGTCACGGTTTTAAAAGGGGAAAATTGAAAAAACCTATCTGAAATGTATAATGATTAAAAAAAGTGGAGTTTTGAGGGTAACAAAGGACCCGCAGTTACTAGAAATGATGTTTTTTCCAATATAAGTTAGGCTGCCCCAAAATCCAGGAAATATTTCAAAAGGGAAAAATGTTAATAATAAAAAATTTTTCCACTACCATGTTACACTAAAGGGCTTGGGGAACTTTAAACCAGTGTTTTTTTATAGATTTGAGCTTGTCTGTGTTCGGGCCCGCGGCCCCCCCCCCCCCGCCCCCCCCCCCCCCCCCCCCCCCCCCCCCCCCCCCCCCCCCCCCCCCCCCACCCCCCCCCCCCCCCCCCCCCCCCCCCCCCCCCCCCCCCCCCCCCCCCCCCCCCCACCCCCCCCCCCCCCCCCCCCACCCCCCCCCCCCCCCCCCCCCCCCCCCCCCCCCCCCCCACCCCCCCCCCCCCCCCCCCCCCCCCCCCCCCCCCCCCCCCCCCTCCCCCCCCCCCGCCCCCCACCCCCCCACCCCCCCGGCCCCTGCCCCCCCCCCCCCTCCCCCCCCCCCCCCCCCCCACCCCCCCCCCCCCCCCCCCCCCCCCCCCCCCGCTCCCAAATCCCCGTGAATTTGAGTGGTAGATTCTCCTTTTTAAAAAATTTTCTTTGCTAAATACAAAAAAATGTTCAAAAACTTAATCTAAAATAAATTGGAAAGGGTCACAGTAATTGTAGAGGTTTCTTTTGTGCAGAAAAGATTTAAATTTTGCTGAGCTGTTTTGGGCCCCGGCCCCCGAACGCCAAAAGGGCCTTAACCCAGGGTTGGGACACTGAGGGGTGAAACAGGAAAACGTGTTTATGTAAAAAAGGGGGGGTTTATGTGATTTTTTCCCGCCCAAACGCAAACCCTAAAACATCCCAAATCATGACGTCGGGCCCCAAAAACTCACCCTGCTCTATTCTGTAATTTTCATTTGTGGCCCCCCAAAATTCAGGAAGGCCCCGGAAAAAAAGGCCTCCCGGGTCTTAATAGATGTGCAAAAGATTTTTTAAACCTTTAAATTTTCGCCCTTTATCTGGAAAAATTTTGATCACCCTAAAAAACCTTGCCGTTTTTTAAATTTGGGCGATAAAAAACGTTTAAACCTAGTTATTTGGGCCTGTTTAGGGAAATTTTTTTTTTTTTCTTTTTCTTTTCTAGTATTTTTTCTTACATTTTATTTGTGTTTTTTTTTTTTTGTGTGCCCTTTTTTTTTTTGTTTTTTATTTGATTTTTTTTTTCCATGCATGCATTAGTTAAAAGGGGGGTGTCTATTCGAGACTTTAAACCTACCCTTTTCCCGTTTTTGATTCTCGGGGTTTTTTGAAAACGAGGGGGGGCTTTGCATTTTTTTTGTTTTAACCCCCCACCCCCCCTTCTCTTTGGTGACCCTTTATAAAGCCAACCCCCCCGTTTTGTGTCGCCCCGCTGCTTGGAAGTAAAATTCCCTTCTGCTTTTGCTTCGGGGAAAACAGAGTTTTCCAAAAATCAAGGCAAACACAATGGCTAGTAGTTTTGTTTTGATCTTGAAATTTTCCTCCTACTCCTGCCGCATTCCTCCCCAGTGATTTATTTACATCCACGGAGAGTGGATGAAACAGCTGCGTCTGTCCGGCACTTATCTTCTGGGTCATAAAACACATCGTTCTACTGCGAGTAGAGCGATGTGTAACACTGCAATAACACCTGCCTGTTACTCCCCCCCCCCACATGTGTACAAATATATATATGGAGAGAGACACATTATATATATGTCATAGTTGCCAACTTTTGAAAATGAAAAAGCAGGAGATTTTAGTGGGCGGCGCGCTTATTTGCATGGACACGCCCATCTTCTCGGTATGCCACGCCCCTTCAAAAATCCACACCCACCCCACCTAACTGCATAACGGCTTTGGAAGAAAGCCAGGTAGATGCCCTTATAGCCAGGTAGTAGCCCCCCATAACCAGGTAGTGCCCCTTACAGGCAGGTAGATGCCCCCTTGTAGAAAAGTAGATGCCCCCTCTATAGCCAGGTAGATGCCCCCCTTTGTAAGCCAGGTAGTTGCCCCCGTTGTTAGCCCGGTAGATGCCCCCCTTTGTGAGCCAGGTAGGTGCCCCCCTTGTTAGCCAGGTAGGTGCCCCCATTGTTAGCCAGGTATGTGCCCCCATTGTTAGCCAAGTAGTGCCCCCATTGCTGCCAGGTAGTGCCCCCATTGCTGCCAGGTAGGGCCCCCATTGTTGCCAGGTAGATGCCCCCTCTGTTGCCAGGTAGATGCCCCCTCTGTTGCCAGGTAGTTGCCCCCATTGTAGCCAGGTAGTGCCCCCATTGTTAGCCAGGTAGATGCCCCCTCTGTTGCCAGGTAGGGCCCCCATTGTTGCCAGGTAGATGCCGCCTCTGTTGCCAGGTAGATGCCCCGTCTGTTGCCAGGTAGAGCCCCCTCTGTTGCCAGGTAGTTGCCCCCATTGTTGCCAGGTAGTTGCCCCCATTGTTGCCAGGTGGTGCCACCCCATTGTAGCCAGGTAGTTGCCCCCATTGTAGCCAGGTAGTGCCCCCCATTGTAGCCAGGTAGTTGCCCCCTTGTTGCCCCCATTGTTGCCAGGTAGTGCCCCCCATTGTAGCCAGGTAGTGCCCCCCATTGTAGCCAGGTAGTTGCCCCCCCCATTGTTGCCAGGTAGTGCCCCCCATTGTAGCCAGGTAGTTGCCCCCATTGTTGCCAGGTAGTGCCCCCCCATTGTAGCCAGGTAGTTGCCCCCATTGTTGCCAGGTAGTGCCCCCCCATTGTAGCCAGGTAGTTGCCCCCATTGTTGCCAGGTAGTTGCCCCCATTGTTGCCAGCTAGGGCCCCCCATTGTAGCCAGGTAGTGCCCCCTCTGTTGCCAGGTAGTTGCGCCCATTGTTGCCAGGTAGTGCCCCCTCTGTTGCCAGGTAGATGCCCCCATTGTGTGCCAGTTAGTGCCCCCTCTGTTGACAGGTAGTTGCCACCATTGTTGCCAGGTAGTGCCCCCTAACGCTAATAAAAATAAAATTTAAAAAAATCCACTCCACCCCACCAAAGGCCCCCGAAACTCCCGGAAAACCTGATTTTCCCCCGCGAGCAGGGGGTGAGGGGCAGCCGCGCGTCATTCCCCTTTCGCCGCTGACCCGTTTTGTTTCGGCGCGCACCGGCGCTGGTGGGATACAGGGGGGAAGGGAGGAGGGAGCGGAAACCCCCCTCCTCCCCCCCTACACAAACGAGACTCCCGGGGGGTTGACCGGGGCGCCCCTTTACCCCCCTGTTTAGAAAGGGGCCGGCGGGGGGCCGAGTAGCCACCCTCCTACCTGTCCCGCCCCGGGCAGTTTTAAAAAGGGCCCCCCCCGCCTGCTTGGGACCCGGGAGTAAAGCCCAATCTGCCGGGGAGGGCGGGGGGGGGGCCCCAAAAAAGCGGGGCCCCCCCCCAAAAAAACCGGGAAAAAGTGGCATGTATTTTATATATGTGTGTGTGTTCCTCTCTTTTTCCCCGGGTTTTATACAAATATGGGCCCCTCCTCTCCTCCTCCCATGAAAGTATATAAAAAACCCACTGCCTATATCTATATTTTTGGAGAGTGAATATATATACACAACAGGGAAGAGAGGGGGACACAATGTTTCTCTCCCTAAATAATTTATAAACTGTCAGGTGGGAAAGGGGAGTTACAGCAGGGTTTTTTTTATATTTCTAATGTTTATATATAAAATATAAATATAAAAATAAATATATATATATATATAAAATTTTTAAGAGAAAGGGACACATGGGCCCAAGTTTTACATAAAAATACATGTTTGTGTCCCCCACTCTATCCCATGTGTCTTTTAAATTTGTATATATATAATTTTTATTTTTAAAAATATATAAATATATATATTAAAATTTTATTAAAATAAAAAAGTGTTTCTTTGGGCCCGTGGGGGTATTTATATACATAGGGGGGGGGGGGAGATTGAGAGGGCCCCACACACAAAATATAAAGAAGCGAAAGAGGGAGGCACATATTTTTAAAAATATATTATGTGTCCTTGTGTCTCTCTAAAGTATATTTTTAAAATATATTTTTATATATTATTTTAAAATATATAAATAAAATAATATATATAATGTTTTCCCTTTTGCCCCTCCCCCCTTCTCTTTTGTTTTTATAAAGCCTCACTGGGTATATATTATATATATTATATTTTTTATGTGTGTTGGGTTTTTTCTTTATTTTTTTCTCTCTCTCTCTTTTTCTCTATTTCCTCCCTATATTATATATATAGAAAACGACACAAATATATATGGGGAGGAGAGAAAAATTTCCCCCCCATAAATAAAAATATAAAATTTATATATATATAAAATACATACATACTTTTATATATTATATTTTATATATATATATATATATTTTATAAATATTTTATGAGAAAAGAGAGAGAGACATAATATGTTGTCCCTCTCTCCGCCAAATATATATATATATATTTTATATATAAAAAAACACTCATTGCTTTCCTCTCCCCCTATTTTATAAAATTCAAAAATTTCCCCAGTCAATTTTGTGAGTTTTATATATATATATTAAAATATATTAAAATTTTATACAAAACACACATTGACTGTGGAATTTTGTAAAATATACATAGGGGGGGAGAGGGGAAAGCGACAAGTGTGTGTTAAATATATGATATTTTTAAAATTTATATATATAATATTAAAATATTTTTTAAATTTGGGGGGGGTATTAAAAAATATAAATATTTTTGGGTGGAAAAGAGGGACACACACTTTTATGGGCTCTCTCCCCTTTTATATAATATATAAAATATTTTTTAATAAAAATTATATATACCACACATTTTTTTTTTTTTTTTCTTTTTTTTTTTTTATATACACACACACATACATATATGCAGTTTTGAATTATATATAATAATTGGGGGAGAGGAATGAGGGGGAAAATAATTTTATATATTTTGTATTTTATATTTATATATAAAACATACACCAGGAGGGGGATAACCACTAAATTTTAAATATAGTATAAATATATTAAAATATATATATATATATAAAAATATATATATAATATATATTATGTGAGTTTTGTGTAAAATCTCCCTTCCCGTGTGTAAGTGGTTTTAAAATAAATTTTATATATAAATTTATATACATATATATTTGCCCCTCTACTCCTTTTCCCCAACTATATATATATATTTATAATATATATAAATTATATATATATATTTTATATAAAAATTATATAAAATAATTCAAACTGAAATTATATGTATGTGTGGTATTTTTATATGTGTGTATATATATATATATGTTGGTGGTGCGGGGGCTTTAACAAGAGAAGTCCCTTGGACCCAAAAGCAAACTTTCAGATGGGGTCCCTCCCCACCCACTCATTCCCCCAACGAACATTTACCAGGATATGCAGTTACTAGATAATTACAAGGATCAAAAACCTTACCATACATATCACTATCATACTGCTACCAAACATATCCATTTACCATGACCAAAAACTTTACTAATAACACTACTACATATGGGACCTGAACATACCGCCAGAACATGAACAAATTATCAGTGACTGAATAATACCTACACTATTACTGATCAGAACACAAAGACCAATAGTACCGCCATAGTGAGCATATAGTGGTATAAACTAATGTACACAAGCTCTGCAGACTATATATAACCACCATATAGTGACCATATAGTGGTATACACCAGTGTACACAGGCTCTGCAGGCTGTATATTACCTCCTTTACATGACCATATAGTGGTAACACCAGTTTTCACGGGCTCTGCAGACTGTATATTACCTTACAGTGACCATATAGTGGTAGACATCAGTGTACACAGGCTCTGCAGACTGGATATTACCTTCATACAGTGACCACATAGTGGTAGAACCCACAACAAGTACTACAAACAAAGATTGTTACTGTATTTATGGAAAACATCAGGTAATTATAGCACTAAATGAGGCAGAAGCTGTCCTTTTTACATTGAAACTGGAGGGGACCGCATGTGTATTATTTTTTACAAAAATCATTGATTTACTGAGAATCCTAAACTGGGCACCTCCTGTAATCATTACAGTGGATGCACAGGTGCAGATTCTGATTAAATAACTACATTTTCTGGGAAAAAAACGATGTGGGGTCCCCCCCAATTTCCATAACCAGCCAAGGTAAAACCGACAGCGGCAGCCTGATACTATTAGGCTAAGTCTACACTGCATCAGAGAAAAAACGGCCCTTAAAGCGGCCGTTCTTTCTGATGAGGACCGCGCTTTTGTCACAGCTTGTGCCCCCAACAATCGCATGTATGGAAGACTCAAGAACGAGAAGCACGGCGTATTATACAAAGTGTATAATACCCCGTCGAAAGAAGGCAGAGAAAAGACGAGCGTGTAGACAGCAACTCGTCTTTTCTACTCCGTCTATGGCCCGCATGACGATCGTATCTCCGGCGCTTTTAAAAAACGAAAAAGCGCGGAGATACGACGTAACATGTGAAAGTGTGGACATGGGCCTTAGAAGGGGAAGAACCATAAATACGGAAAATTCCCATTCAAAATACCAGCCTGCAAGCTGCGCCAGAAGCAACCATCACATTTAGAGGGCCGCCCTTGACGGTTTTACCGGTCTTTCCCAGTACCCCTGGTGCTTGGTTACTGGGGTAATAGTGTCACGGGGTTAGTGTCAGCCTTGGGCAACAAGAAACGCCGCTGGCTGACACCAAGCCCAAGCGATGGTAATGAAGAGGCGTCTGTCAGATACCTCCACTACTATCACTGGAAGAATATTAAAAAAACAACACACACAGAAACCGCAAAAAACACTTTATTCAAATAAAACCCCAAAACCCCTCGTTAACCCCTTTTTATTAAAGAAATCGACACAACCTTTTTATAGTCCACCGAAAAAACCCCGGAGTCCGGGGAAAACCCGTAAAGAAAAAAAAACCCCAAAAAACAACCCACTAATGGGGGATCCCCATTTCCAGGATGCTAAAAAAACCCATCTGTTCCAGGGAAAGCTGGGGGGACATTCCCAAAAAATAGTCATCCAGGAAGGCTGATGGACCCATCCTCCAACAAGGGACCCAAAATTTTAATTTCTGCTGTGGGTATGTCACCCCCTTTCCCCCGGGGGCTGGGTAGGGTATCCGCATAGGAAAGCGGGTAGCACCTACCCTCACATTAGGGAACCAGGGTTTTCTGGTGCCTTGTGGCGATGTCACCCGCTTTCCCCGGGTGCTGGAAGGCTATCCGTCCCGGAAAGCTGAGTGGGACCCTTTCCCCCCCCCAGACAACAAAAAGGGTGCCGCTGTTGGGGAGTCACCCAAAAATTCAAAGCTGGGGTGCCTGGTATGGGGAATGGGTCTTTTTTTTTCCAGATATGGGAAATTTGGGGGACATTTCGCGCAGGGGAGGGACCAAAAAAGAAGGGTGCCTACTGTTGGGATGGTGGGTACCCCCTTTCCTGGATCGAATAGCCCAACAGCAAATTAAAAGCTGAGTGACTTTGACCACAGCAGGCACCCAGAAAGCTGGGTTTGGTTGGTGGAAGGTGCCAATCGCTTTCTTGGGCGTGGAAGTTATCCACACCCGGAAATTGGGTGACATTGTCCACAGCAGGCACCCAAAAAAATGGGGTTCCTTTGTGGGGATGAGTGTTACCCAGCTTTTCCCGGATGCTGGATAACATGCCGCACAGGGAAAGTGATTGTTTGGGGTTGGATTGTGGAGGGGGGGGGGTCAGGGAAGCAAGGGGATGGGGTTGGGTGGGCGACCTGCACCCAGAAAAAGTAAATTTTTAATTGGGGCAATGGGGGAAACTAGGCTGGGCTGGAGCTGACCCCTAGACTCTGTGAATTAAATCAAATTAGGGCAGAAGAAAAGGGATGAAAAAATCATTCAGAGCTGCAGCAATAACTCGAGGGGGGGGGAGGGAGTGGAGCGGAGCGACGGGACAGCCACGAATCCCGTTATCATGCTATCTGCGCTCGTGCTGGATCAGGAAACAGGACAGAAAAGAGGGAGTGCGCAGGGGTAAAAACGCGCTCCGGCCCCCCTGTATGAAAAAAACCGGGACCCGGCACCCCTAAAAGAAAAAACAAGCGGTCGGCCCATAGGCCCTGAAAAGGGTCAGGGCCTCACAAGAAAGGTATCGGAAAACAGTGGGAAAATTTTAATTGAATATCTTGAAATTTTGTTTTTTTTAAGATTTTTTAACCCAAAACCCAATCTTTGTAGCGAAAAACCCCTTTTAATCATGATTTAGTCACTTTTTCGGGTTTATTTGTCCATCTGTTTTTGACTTTTTAAATTTTTTATTATGTATTATGCTAATAAAAATTTAATATAAACATTTTCTTATGGTGATTTAGTTTGATTTATTTTTGGTCTTGCATCTAAGAGCTTTGTAGGTTAAGGTATATAATTACCGTAGTTGACCAGTAGCTTAACTGGATAGAGTCGGCCAGACTTTATGTTCATTTCTTTTCATTTGCTCCAATAGTTATCTAATGTGAGTTAAAAACAACCATTGTTGGCATCTTTAGGCCTCGTTCCACGGGTTATTTGCCAGTATTTGCCGCGGATTGACGATCGCAAACCTCGCAAATCAGTCCGAAACAACAAGCCATTTTCTATTGATTTCAATAGAAAAAACGGCTGTCGTTCACACGAGCGTATTTCCGTGCCGATTTCCCCCGCGGTTACGACGGCAAACCCGACGGAAAAACAATGTGCATGTCAATTTTTTACGGGCCCCGGGTTACCACCTACAATGAAGGAGATGGTGAATCCGTCGGGAAAACAGTTACAAATACGTCCACACTTTTTTGCAAATGATTTTTAAAAATGATTTTAGAACGATTTACATCGGAAATCCGATTAAATACGTTTTTAAATAAGCTGTGAACATAGCCTTGTGGAGATTGATTTTTCTTATAAACTTTCAGTAATTCAAAAAAATAGATTTTGCTGCAAACACTTTGTTATTCTTGCATTTTTTAAAAAGGTAGACATTAAGAAATTAGCATTGTCAGTAGCTCCTTCGCATACTTTTTATTTAGATAACTCAAGCAATTGATTCTTAAAAAGTGATGTAAAAAAAAATTGCAGAAATTTCATCAGGAATAATATCATTATATTTTCAGTGAAACATTTTTTTTTACACTATAGACTTTTAAAATATCAGAAGATTTTTTAATGTTACAGAACTTAGATTTTGGGCAACATGTATGACCGTTGGCGCTGGCAGGCCAGTTCTAAATAGCTTTAACCCCTTCACGACCTTTGGGCCTATCCCCACGTC